>PVIH01011525.1:0-39556 GCA_004025045.1 Sigmodon hispidus
GGTACCCATAACTTTCTTCACCTGTGGAAACCAAAGCGGAGACCCCTTCCCCAATATATCCTGATTTCCACTACAAGGTCAACACATCTTTGAACTAGACAGGCTGTTTAGTTCAGTCACTTTTTCTGTAGTCCATAGCCATTCAGCAGCTTTTGTTCTTTTCACATTATAATTGAGAAAAATAAAAGTTAATAAAACATTATGTCTATTTCTGGGAGTTTTTGTTACTTGTTTCTTTTTCTTTAGTATATTATTATTTATTATGTATAAAGTCTTATTTTCATCAATGTGTTCCCTTGTTCAAACTCTCTTCCTTCTCCCACCCCTCCCAGTTACTCTCTCTTGATTTGATTTATGGCTGCTTGCCCTGTAGAATTGTGTAGTGTACCTGTAATATGTTTTAAAGTATAATAAGCAAAAAATATTTTACTAAAAACATATGCTAGAGCATTGTTAGTCTTAATTTGTACAGGTAGTCCTATAATGGTCATAATTTCTAGCAAATATGTCATTATAGAATCAGCCTTTTCTGAGCTCAAGCTGGTGTCTATTGAAATCCTGATGATATACACCTCATATTTTTCCAAATTCTGTAAATTGACACACATCAATTTGACAAATTTTATTTCTGTGTATACCTTTAGGATTATTTCCTGCTTGTAATGAAGTTTGGTTATAGAAGAAAAAAGTGGAATACCTTTTAACAACTTCTTTGGTTTGTTGCCAAGTGGTGAAAAAAATCTTTTTTTTAATCTTTGCTCATGATATCTTTTTATGAGACTCGGAGGCCTCTAGCACATTTACTATTAATAATTAATCAATTTCATCATTACCTTGTTCTAGAGAGCCTAGCAGACCTGTATGTGATTGGATGTGTGTCATATAAAAGGGATGATTCCTATTCCTGATTATTTCTTCTAACAGAATATATAATGAAGTTAGTTCTGACTAATCAGGAATAAAGTCAGCAGGTTCAATGTATAAAACAATTTTTTTCTGCATACTGAGAGTCAGTGACTAATTTAAGAGGATCTGTAAGATCTATTAATACCATCATAATAACATAATTCAAAAATTTGAACAGAATTATAAAGACTTTGAGTCAATTTATTTACATTTTCCATTTTTTATTCTTTTTTATCATGAATAAAGTCATATTTTTATCCATTGTTCAATCTCTCTTCCCCCTCCCGCACCTCTCAGTCATTCTTTCTTCTTCCCATCATTTATCTCCTCCCCAGCAAGGGCAGGAGGTCCCAAAGTCCCAATGTGGCTTAGTTCAACATCCACTCCAGGCAGATACACTTTCCTTACCCCAACAGCAAGACTGGGTCAGGAATTCCTCTGGAGGGAATGGGTTCAAATGTCCCTGTCCAAGGTGTTTCAAATTGCAAAATGTTCAGCGTTTGTGGTTTGCAGCTTGGACATGCTTTGCTTTTTGCTTTTTTGTTTAAAGTCCACTAATGAGTGAGTACATCCCCTGCTTATCTTTCTGGGTTTGTGATACCCCGCTCAGAAGGATAGTCTCAAAATCGATCCATTTGCCTGCAAATTTTAGGATATCATTTTTTCTTACTGCTGAGTATTACTCCATCATATAAATGTAACACAATTTGTTAATCCATTCTTCAGTTGAGGGTCATCTAGGCTGTTTCCAGGTTCTTGCTATTACGAATAATGCTTCTATGAACATAGTTGAGCTAATGCCTTTGGAGTGTGAATGTGTGTCTTTAGGGAATATGCCCAGAAATGGTATTGCTGGATCCTTGGGTAGATTGAATCCCAGTTTTCTGAGAAACTGCCATATGGCATTGCAGAGTGGCTGAACAACCTTACATTCTCACCAGCAATGGAGGAGTGTTTTCTTGCTCCACAACCTCTCCAGAATAGGCTGTCATCTGTGTCTTTAATCATAGCCAACCTGACAGGTGTCAGGTGGTATCTCAAAGTTGCTTTGATTTGCATTTCTCTGATGGCTAAAGATGATGTGCACTGTTTCAGTGCCTTTCAGCCATTTGTAACTCTCCTGAGAACCCCCTTTTTAGTTCTGAACCCCATTTTTTGATTGGGTTATTAAAGGTTTACGGATCTAGTTTCTTGAATTCTCTATATATTTTAGAGATCAATCCTCTGTCACTTGCAGGGTTGGTGAAAATCTTTTCCCATTCTGTAGGCTGTCATTTTGTTTTACTGACTGTGTCCTTGACTTTACAGAAGCTTCTCAGTTTCAGGAGGTCCCACTTATTGATTGTTGTTCTTAGTGTCTGTGCTACTGGTGTTATATTTAGGAAGTGGTCACCAGCGCCAATATGTTAATGGGTATTTCTCACTTTCTTTTCTGTCAAGTTCAGTGTGGCTGGGTTCATGTTGAGGTCTTTGTTCCACCTGGATTTGAGTTTTTTGTGCAGGGTAATAGCCTGCATAGGGATCTATTTGCATTTTTCTACACACTACCATCCAGCTATGCCAACACCATTTGTTAAAGATGCTATCTTTTTTCCATTGAATGTTTGAACCTCTCTGTCAAAAATCAGGTGTTCATAGTTAATGTAGGTATCTTCAGTTTGATTCCATTGATCCAAAAGTCTGTTTTTATGCCAGTACCAGGCTGTTTTTATTACTGTAGCTCTATATTGTAACATGAAGTCAAGGATGGTGATGCCTGCTGAGGTTCTTTTGTTGAGCAAAATTGTTTTGGCAATCCTGCCTTTCCTGTTATTCCAAATGAAGTTGAGTATTGTTTTTTCAAGGTCTGTAAAATATTGTGTTGGGATTTTTATGGGAAGTACATTGAATCTGTAGATTGCTTTTGGTAGAATTGCGATTTTTTTTTTTACTGTGTTGAACCTACCTATCCAGGAACATGGGAGGTCTCTCCATTTTCTGATATCCTCTTCAATTTCTTTCTTCAGTGATTTAAAGTTTTTGTCAGATAGATCTGTTGCTTCTTTAGTTTTAGTTACTCCAAGATATTTAATCTATTTGCAGCTATTATGAAGGGTGATGTTTCCCTTATTTCTTTTTCAGCCCTTTTATCTTTATTGTCTAGGAGTGCTACTGATTTCTTTGAGCTCATCTTGTATTTTGCTACATTCCTGAAGGTGTTTATCAGCTGTAGATGTTCCCTGATAGAATTTTGTGGAACATTTATGTATACAATTATATCATCTGCAAATAGAGATAGTTTCACTTCTTCTTTTCCCATTTGTATCCCCTTAATCTCCTTTCGTTCTCTTATTGCTTTACCTAAAACTTCGAGAACTATATTGAATAGATAAGGGGAGCGAGGACAGCCTTGTCTAGTTCCTGATTTTAGTTGGATTACTTTGAGTTTTTCTCTCTTAAGTTTTATGTTGGATATTGGATTCTTGTAAATCGTCTTTATTACATTTAGATATTTTCCCTGTATTCATGATATCTCCAGAACTTTTATCATTAAGGAGTATTGGATTTGGTCAAAGGTTTTTTCAGCATCTAAGGATATGATCATGTGTTTTTTTCCTTCTGTTTGTTTATATGATGTATGACATTTACAGTTTTGTATGTTAAACCATCCCTGCATTTCTGTGGAGAAGCCTATTTTATCATGGAGGATGACATTTTTTATATATTGTTCTATACATTTTGCCAGAGTTTTGTTGACAATTTTAGCCTCAATATTCATGAAGGTAATTGCATCTTTGAGTGGCTTTGGTATTAGTGTAATTGTGGCCTCAAAAACAGAATTTGGCCATATTCCTTCAGTTTGTATTGTGTGAAATATTTTGAGGAGTAATGGTAGTAATGGTAGTAATTCTTTTTTGAATGTCTGGTTAGAATTCTGTGCTGAAACCATTTGGACCTGGGATTTTTTTTTTTTTAACCTTGGAAGGCTTTTAATGAGAGCTTCATTTTCCTTTATCTTATAAGTCTGTTTAGGTAATTAATCTTATCTTCATTTAAATTTGGTAAAAAGTACTGTCCAAAAACTTGTCCATTTCTTCTAGGTTTGCAATTTTTGTGGAGCATAGATTTTCAAAGTATGACCTGATAATTCTCTGGGTTTCCTGGGAGTCTGTTGTTATGTCCCCCTTTTCATTTCTGTTTTTGTTTATTTGGATACTATCTCTATGCTTTTTGGTTAGCGAAGATAAGGATTTATCTCTCTTGTTGACTTTCTCAAAGAGCCAACTCTTTGATTCATTGATTCCTTGTATTTTTTTTTCTTTCAATTTGATTGATTTGTGCTCTAAGTTTGATTCTTTCCTGCTGTCTACTCTTTCTAGGTGAGTTTCCTTCTAATTCTTCTAAGGCTTTCAGCTGTGCTGTTAGTTCCCTAGTGGGGGATTTTTCTAGGTTTTTCATATAGGCATCTATTGCTATGAATTTTCCTCTTAAGACTGCTTTTATTGTGTCACACAAGTTTGGGTACATTGTGGAATCATTTTCATTAAATTCTAGGAAGACTTTTATTTCTTCCTTCATTTTTTACTTGACTCAGAGGTGGTTCAGTTGAGTGATGTTTAGTTTCCATATGTTAGTAGGTTTTTGTGATTTTCAATGCTGTTGAACTCTAACTTTAGGCCCTGGTGGTCTGATATGATACAAGGGATTATGTTCAAATTTTGATATCTATAGATATTTGCTTTATGAACAATTATGTGGTAATTTAGAGAAATTTTCATGTGGCACTAAGGGATATGTATATTCCTTTGAGTTTGGCTGGAAGCTTCTGTAAATATTTATTAAATCCATTTGCATCATAATCTCTGTTAGACTTCTTATTTCTCTGTTGAGTCTTTGTCTGGTTGACCTATCTAAGAGAGAAAGTGGGGGTATTAAAGTCTCCCACTATTAGAGTGTGAGAATTGGGATTTGAGCTTTAGTAGTGTTTCTTTTACATAGATTGGTGCCCTTATATTAGGGGCATAAATATTCAGGATTGAAATCTCATCTTGACCAATTTTTTCTGAGATGAATAAGTAATGTCCTTCCTGGTCTCTTTTAATTGATTTTAGCTTAAAGTCTACTTTGTTAGATATTAGGATGGCAACCCAGCTTGTTTCTTAGAGTCATTTAACTGGAAAATCTTTTCCCCACCCTTTACTCTGACCTGTGTCTGTCTTTAAGGTCGAGGTGTTTTTCTTGCATGTAGCAGAAGGATGGCTTCTGTTTTTGTATCAGTCATATTAGTGTGTCATTTAATAGGTGTGTTGAGTCCATTGATATATAAGGGATATTAGAGACCACTGATTGATACTTCCTACAATTTTTGGTGGTAGCTTGTATATAGTTCCTTTCTCTGGGCTTTTTTTCTGCAAGATTACTCATTGTTTGTGGTTTCATGGTTGTATCTGGGTTTCTTAGGTTGCAGTTTTTCCTCTAATGCTTTCTGAAGGGCCGGAATGGTAAATAGGTATTGTTTAAGTCTGACTTTGTCATAGAATATCTTATTCACTCCATCTAAGGTATTTGATATTTTTGCTGTGTATAGTAGTCTAGATTGGCAGCAATGCTCTTTTAGTGTCTGTATAAGTTCTGACAGGACGTTCTTGCTTTCATTGTTTCCATTGAATAGTCCTATGTTATTCTGGGTCTGCCTTTATAGTAATTTAGCCCTTTTCTTTTACAGCTTTGAAAATATTTTCTTTGCTCTGTTTGATTTGTGGCTTGATTATTATGTGGCAAGCAGCCTTTTTTTGGTGTTAAATCTATTTGGTGTTCTGTAAGCTTCTTGTATCTTTATAGGCATTTCCTTCTTTAAGTTAGGAAAGTTTTCTTCTATGATTTTATTGAATACATTATCTGTGCCTTTGAGCTCTTCTTCTTCTTCTTCTTCTTCTTCTTCTTCTTCTTCTTCTTCTTCTTCTCCTTCTTCTTTTCCTGTTATTCTTAGGTTAAGTCTTCTCATGTTGTCCCAAATTTCCTGAATGTATTGTGCTAGGACTTTTTCGGATTCAATGTTTTCTTTGACTGATGTCTGCTACTGAGTCTTCCACTCCAGAGATTCTCTCTTCCATCACTTGGATTCTGTTGATTATGCTTGTATTTGTAATTCCAACTCTTTCCTTCAGATTTCTATTTCCATCTTTGCCTCATTTTGTGCCCTTTTTACTGCTTCTATTTCAGTGTTTAGTTCTGGAATGTTTCTTTCATTTTTTTTTTACTAGGTTTTCTTTTCAAGATTTGTTCATCTCTTCCAATTTTTTTTTGTATTTTCTTCTATTTCTTTAATGGAATTTTTTATATCCTCTTTGAAGCCTTCAATAGTCTTCCTAAATGTGGTTTTGTAGTTGTTTCCTTCTGTTTCCTCTTCATTTCTTTTAGCTGTAGAACCACCAGCTTCTTCTGATGCTGCCTTGTTGTTCTTTATATTGTTATATGTATTTTTGCACTCTCATCTTCCCATGGCTTTAGTGTTTCACAATTAGTTAGCTCCTAGTCAGTTGCAGCAAGAGTGCTTGTGTGTCTCCTGTCTGCTCAGATCTCTGACTCTGCTCTGGACAAGGGTCTGAATTTCCAAGGCCTCAGTACTTCTCTGATGATGCAATTTTCCCTGAGAGGTCACTTCTTTTAGGTGTCACTGGCAGAGGTTCCTCATAGCTAAAGCCTAGAGCCTTTTTGTTAGGGAGAGTCTGAGATCTGACCCTAGGGACTGACCCTGGTTCCAGAGAGGGACTCTCCAGATGGGTGGTCTAGGTACTAGAAACTGCTCGCCTCTGACTCTGCTCTGGACAAGGTTTTGAATTTCCCATTTTCTGATTTGTAACCTGTCTCTCATGTTTTATTTCTATTAGTATAAAATGTAGGGAATCCAGAAATTGGTGTATCCCTCACAAAATGAGAAAGAATCCAGTTAGCTCCCTTTATAAATTCAATTATTTTGCTTTGACAATATCTGCTCTTAATCTCTCCTCCAAAATCCTGCTAGCTTTTAGCTAAGATTCACATTCCACCCATAATTGGTCAATTTCTTCATTTGTTAAAGGTGCAACAATTTCTACTGGGTCTGTTCATGTTAATTGACAAAGTCTTTCTTAATTTACCTTTAAAAATCAAATCAGAATATCTTTTTCACATATGCCTTTAATTTTATACTCAGTGAATGTGGTAGAAACATTCATTTCCACATAATATTTTATCTTCACATTAAAATTATTGTAGGAGAATATTCAGAGGGTAAAATAACCAGAATTCAATTAAGGACTGAATCCACATGGTCCACATGGCATCCTGTAATTTCTCTTTCACCAAAGGCAATTCTCTCTCAGCCAAAGCTGACAGTTCTTTCAAACTATTTAAGTCCTGGTCATCATTTAAAGTTTTAAATAAATTATCCAGTTCATAATTTTTTTTATCCCAATAGTGATCTGTAAATTGGAAATCTCTTCTAGCAGTTTTTGGAAATCATTAAGAGTATGCAATATATCTCTCCTAATTCACAACCTTTGGGTTCTAATTTTTTGTTGACCTATTTTTATCCCAAATAATTAAATAATCTCTTCTATGTATTTTTTCAGGGGTAAATTATAATCCCCAAGCAGGCATTTTTTCCACTTCTTAAAAGATTCTTTGTAATATTTCTAATCTATACTTGAGTCAACCAATAGATATCATTTATGTGATTGTATATGATAGATTATGGGAACTATTTAAGTATGATTTCTAACATTTTTTCTAATGATTACTTTTTCTTGATTTTCTTTATTTTTTAAATAATGTTGATCCCTTCCAATTATTTGTTTATCTTTACTTCTATTTTGTCTTTCTTTCTTCTTTCTTTCTTTCTTTCTTTCTTTCTCTCTCTCTCTCTCTCTCTCTTTCTTTTTATAGAATAAAGTCTTTTTTATCCATGTATCCCCTTGTTCCAACTCCCTTCACCCTCCTGGCCTCACCAGGTCAGTCTTCAGCCTCCCTCCTCCCAACTCCCCTATCCCTTTCTCAGACAGGGCAAGAAGTCCCAAGGTGGATTAGCACAACATTCCTGATTTTCTCTTCTTAATATCAAGACTGGGTTAGGTGTTTCTCAGGATGGAATGGGCTCCAAGGAGCCAGTCTATGCACAGAAACACAGTCTAAATCCTCCTCTTGAGGCTCCACATACTGCCCATGTCATTGGACAGTTGCCTATCCTTTGAGGGCTTAGTTCCTTTTCCAGATGTTTCCAAGATGGCTATTATTGATCCAGTGAGCTCCCCAAACCCCAGCAGCCATCACTGTGGGAATTTTTCTCATCATCCCTATCACCTTGTTCATATAGAGTCTTCTCCCCCACTATCAGCTGGACCAGGGACTCAACCCACTGCTTAGCTGCCTCTACCTTTATTCATTGGTAGATATAAGTTTTGTGATGGCACTTAGGGTGGAATTAGGGAAAAAATGACTCATTAAAGTCTTAATTTAATTTTGGTGTTATTATTGGTCAAATCCATTAGAGTTTCAATGGTTATTAGAAAAACATTGAACTAAGACCTATGGTACATGTTCTGTTATGTTCGTCTGTCTAATACAAGGATTGGGATTTTGTGTATCACATTCATCCTTTATTTTCTATTTTGATTTTCTAGTAGATTTCACCAAAAAGGAATCTTAGAAGGAGACAAGAAGATATAAAAAAATAAAGGTAAATGTTCTTTCTTGTATGGTTATTGTACCAGTCAGTCTTTGAAAGTCATACCAATCAGGGAAATAAACCACTGAGGTGATAAGGAAAAGTCAATCCAGATTGATTTCATCAAACTGAATCAAGATTCCACAAAGTTACATGATAGACAGTTTATTATAAGAATATTTAAACACAATAGAATTTGAAAAAAAAGTTTCTAAGAAATAATTATTCCATTTCTAGCTGCACATTGAAACATAACTTATTACTACATTGAAACTCCTTTGCAAAGTACATGTGATCATGCAGGTGAATTCTACAGCTAAAAGACCTAGAATTTAGCATGGTTTCTGACAGAGATAGCATAGATGTCAGCAGGTCATAAAGTCCATGTGACATTTTCCCTATTGATGGGTTCTATTAGCTGGAAACTAAAGATAATGGTCTAGGGAGAGAAGCATCTTGGATATATATTCTGAGTGGTTTGGGTGATGTCTACCTCTACAGAAAGTCAAAAGGTCAGCAGCTCATTAATAACATCTATGCTCAGCTTTCTGGATGATAAGCTGGCATTTTATGTTGTTTCTTCCTTTGAAAGGGCACTCAATCTCCAAAGGAGACTGTTACAAGGCCATAACTTTAAAGCAGCCTTCTCAGAACCAGATCAATCATTCCCTTATAGATAAAAGAACTGGATGAGTTATATAAACACATACTTGGTGTGTCTACTTCTACGTGAATTTCCCCGTCAAGTTCTAAATTCTGGAAAGTATAGTCTCTCCCTGCTGTCATTCCTGCCTCCTCCCATTATAGCTGTTTTTGGCAGCCACTGTCTCTGTGAAGTCCTGATAATTTCCCCATTGCATTTTCTATTCTCTTATGTGGTTGAGCCAAATTCTCATAGTAATTTTAACTTGCAACACTTTGTGTGATTTCTCATTTCTTTCTGACCAGACCATGATTCTACATTCACACAAATTATATTTACACATGGCCTATTTTTATAAGAACAAATGGAATATCTATAACATAAAAACCCCAGTGTTTTTGAAGACTGGGAAACAAGCAGAACCAGAAAAGTAATTAAACATTGTAAGGGAGTAACATTCTGTATCTGCAAATTTTATGCTAATATTACACTTAATTACAATAAATTCATTATGACAAGTAATGGATTTAAATTGATCAACTTTTTGTCAATTACCATAAGTATACTTTTACATAGAATACTTTCCAATTTACTGATGAGCTTATCACACAACTCATGTTCGTTTCCTTTCCAGTCTATTGAGATAACATGGCAGAAATGATTCCATTTCATAATGGTCTTTTCAAAAGGAGCTTCAAAAGGTCTTCCCAAAAAGAATGGGAAGACTCAAGTTAAAGATTCAACTTGCTCTTAGATAATGCTCATGTGGGCTATAAATAGGCACTTGTCACTTCATGGATTTTCCCTTAGTAAGTGCAACATTTACTCTAATGATATAAGCACACTATGTGTGACTGAGATAGATTTAACTATTCAAGCTAAATATATACAGGTGCTTCATTGAATTTTCTGGGGAAGATCCTAGATAAGTTCAGAGAAGTGTGGAAAATGATTAATTTTTGAATGGATTTAAATGATAAGTAGAGAAGCATAGCTGGTGGAAACTGCTTCAGGTATTATTTCTTGAACTGAAAAAAATATGCCAATATTGATGAAATTTTCTTTCTTGCTATTAGTTTATTAAAATATACAAAAGAGAATTTACTTATTGATGTAAATATAAAATTTCAGTGTTGCTTCTTTTCAAGAATCAAACAATGATCCTCAGGCTCATCTCCTAATTCTGTTTCCTCTGGGTTGCATTCATCCTCAGTGGTTCTTGGACACAAAAAGTTTGTTTACATAATCTAACCCTGGAAACCATTGGTAGAGTCTGTTTTTTTCTGAGAACTAAATCAGATACCTTTATCCTGTATAGACCTGCCTTGAGATATGTACTAAGTCCTAAACCATGCTGAATCAAGCAGAATAAGATGAGACGGTGATGACCTCACTTTCCTCTACTGTACCCTGTGGGGAGAAAAAAAAAGCACATTGTTTTTTCTAATTTTTTGAAATGCCAATTTTGTTAAAAACTTCCACTGGTGCTATTGGTATGCTAATGGTAGTGTACATTATGAAATGACAATGGGCAAGCTAAAAGAAAAACAGAGTGTCAGTGTCACAAAAATAAAGAATGTATTTAGGACAATAGATACCCCACAATATTTTATTCTTGCTACAAAGTCATGCTGAAACAAGCATTTCTACCTGAGTGCTATTTTAATTTTAGTTTTTAATATCTGATCTGTTTCTCAGCTTTCAAGATGCCCATAAGTGCTGGGTTAATTTGGAGTTTGAGTCAGCTTCTTTCTTTGTCTCTGAGGACCCATCGTGGTTCTGAGATGACCTTCCATGTGAGATGCAGAGGATGATGTGTAACAGATTGTGCTCTTACCTTTTTAGGGGCATCAATGGGGCTCCTGAGAAAATATAACTGAGCCGACTGAGGAGTCAGTGTTCCCATAATTGCAACCAAGACGCCTTGACTCCAAATGCAGAATATAAAAATTCAATAAGATGACCCATCCCTAGGTCCCTTTGCTGCTGAGTCGAGAATTAGGAGTACCCAATTTAGAAGATTTAAGCAATAAGCTCAGTTTGAAGTTTGAGGCACAGTGGTCCTTAAGGTGCATGATGACATAAGCAGTTTCTGTATGTACATTATAAGTTAGGTAGGTACAGTTCTAATGATGCAGAAGGATGGAGGAGGAGGATACCTAGAAATGGTATGTAAAAGCTGGTCAACTATTCGAAAGCACAGTGCTGGACAAGCTGATTTGCTGGAATTTTTCAGAGTAGATACCAGAATTCAACTGCTACATATCTTAATTTTCTGAGCAAAATACCATCAAAGGATTCTAAACAGAGTTCAGAAAAGGTCTGATGAGATAATAGACAGTGAATTTGGTTGGCAAGGAAAAAACAGGTTGAAACATATCCTTACCCGGACAGTACAAAGGTGAACAAGAGAAAGCTTATGAGGCCTCAAAAATACACAAAGAACTATGAGCAATTAAGAAATGCTTATAAAAGAAAAACTAGTCTTCCCCAGGGAAAAGCACAATTGGTTATCCAGTACCAAATGATCAGCCCTAACATCATATGTCTGAGTAATATTATGCAACCTGAGCAGGTTGTATTTATATATTTAAGAATATGGATATAAAACATATATTACATATAATTATTATACTATATAATACATAACTTAATATGTAATAATATATAATATGTGTATGTGTTTACACATCCATGTATAGTATATACATGTATATGCATATGTAAATAATAACAGCTAGTAAATAACAAACTATAATTTGAAATCAGTGAAAGAAGGAAATATGGGAGGACTTGGAGGGGAAAAAGGGAAGTTGGAAATAATTTAATTATAGTAAAGTCTCAAAAATTAAAAAAATATTTAAAATACTTTTAAGTAGTAAAAATATAAACGTATAATTGTTGTTCAACAATGTGTTTTTTTAACCATTCAATTACCATTACATCTCTCACTTGAAACTCTGTTTTCACATTTTTGTCACAAAGCATACAAAGTTTTATAAAAAAATAAGATTTTGAGATTTGTTATTTTTATTATTTTAAGTTGCCCTGAAAGTTATTAGACACCATTATGGCATTCAGAGCCATGTGACTGTGATTTCATAGGTCATTTTCCCTCACAAACTCTCTTACATATGCACTAATAAACAACTGCACCTTTAACCAAATTTTGTCTCATTTTCTTTATTTATGCTATGTTTTCTATAGTCCATTGCTGTTCTTCTTCAGAGAATATTTTGATAATAAAAGTTCACTTAGAGTATTATATAATATTTTCATTTGAAATTTTAACTATCATACATATTTATCTTATATGAGGATTTTGTTATTATCTTTAGCAGTAGAAATCAATGCTTTTTCTTTTATGGTTTTGGTTTTTTTCCTTTTTTATTATGAATAAAATCTCATTTTTTTATCCATTTTTCCCCTTGCTCAAACTTGCTTCCTCTGTCCACACCTCCCAGTCACTCTCTCTTCTCCCCATCACTTTATCTTATCGCCAGCAAGGGCAGGAGGTCACAAGGTTAAAGGTGGCTTGGTTCAGCATCCACTCCAGGCAGATACGCTTTCATCATCCTATTATCAAGACTGGGTCAGGATTTCCTCTTGAGGGGATGGGTTCCAAAAACCTGTCCAAGGTTTTTCAGATCCCAAGCTGTTCAGTGGTTGTGGTTTGCAGCTTGGGTTTGCTTTTTGTTTAAAGTCCACTAATAGTGAGTATATCCACTGCTTATCTTTCTGGGTTTGTGATACCTTGCTCAAGAGGATATTCTTCAAATTCAGCCATTTATCTGCAAATTCTAGAATATCACTTTTTCTTACTGCTGAGTAGTACTCCATTGTGTAGATGTACCACAGTTTGTTAATCTATTCTTCAGTTGATGGGTATCGAAGTTGTTTCCAGGTTCTTGCTATTATGAATAATGATTCTATGAATATAGTAGAGCTAATGCTTTAGGAGTGCAAATATGCATCTTTAGGGTATAAGCCCAGTAATAGGATTGCTGGATCCTTGAGGAGATTGATTTCCAGTTTTCAGAGAAACCACCATACTGCATTCCAGAGTGGCTGAACAAGCATAAAGTTCCACCAACAATGGAGGAGTGTTCCCCTTGCTCTACAACCTCTCCAGCAGAGGCTTATCTGTGATTTAATCTTAGTCATTCTGACAGTTGTAAGATAGTATCTCAAAGTGGTGTTGATTTGTATTTCTCTGACGGCTAAAGATGTTGAACATTTTTTCAATTGCGGTTCAGCCATTTGTAATTCTTCTACTGAGAATTCCCTTTTTAGTTCTGAAGCTCAGTTTTTGATTGGGTTATTAAAGGTTTTGGGCTCTAGTTTCTTGAGTTCTCTATATATTTTAGAGATCAGTCCTCTATCACTTGTAGGGTTGGTGAAAATCTTTTCCCATTCTGTAGGCTGTCATTTTGTTTTACTGACTGTGTCCTTGGCTTTACAGAAGCTTCTCAGTTTTAGAAGGTCCTACTTACTGATTGTTGTTCTTAATGTCTGTGCTACTGGTGTTATATTTAGGAAGTGGTCACCCATGCCAATGTGTTGGAGGGTATTTCTCACTTTCTTTTCTATCAGGTTCAGTGTGGTTGATTTATGTTGAGGTCTTTGATCCACTTGGATTAGAGTTTTTGCAGGGTGATAGGCTTGGATCTACTTACATTTTTCTCCACACTTCCATCCAGCTATGCCAACACCATTTGTTAAAGATATTATCTTTTCTCGATTGAATATTTTGGGTCTCTTTGTCAAAGATCAGATGCTCATAGGTATGTAAGTTATTGTTGTGGTCTTCCATTCAATTCCAATGATTCACAAGTGTGTTTTTATGTCAGTACCAGGCTGTTTATATTACTGCAGCTGTATAGTATGACTTGAATTTGGGGATGATGATGCCTCCTGAGGTTCTTTTGGCAATCCTGGCTTTCCTTTTATTCCAAATGAAGTAGAGTATTGTTCTTTCAGCGTCTTTACAAAATTGAGTTAGGATTTTGATGGGAAGTGCATTGAATCTGTAGATTGCTCTTGGTAGAATGTAGCGGGAAATCTGGAACTATATATGTGAACGATCGCATCATAGGACTGGAGACGAGCAGGGCGTGGTTAACTGGAAAGGATTCCGGAAGTAGACCTTTGAGGGAGAGGACCAGGACAGGAAGTCATCATTCTCTCGGGAGAGTTCCCGACCGGGTGCACAGTTTGGCCCAGCTGCACAGGAGTTCGGACATATGGTGTGGGGATGAGGAATCTTCCTTAGAAAGGCTCCGGCGCGCTGCAACCTTATCCTTTCATTTTCTATTAAAACCGGCTCTGTTTTGTAAGTGATTTTCACAAAATAAACCCCATTTAAAACATATCTCACGGCGGGTTTTTACTGCGATAGTAGAATTGCCATTTTTTTACTATGTTGATCCTACCTATCCAGGAACATGGGAGAGCTTTCCATTTTCTGATATCCTCTTCAATTTCTTTCTTAAGTGATTTAAAATTTTTGTCAATTATATCTGTTACTTCTTTGGTTATAGTTACTCCAAGGTATTTAATACTATTTGAAGATATTATAAAGGGTGATATTTCCCTTATTTCTTTTTCTGCCCTTTTAACTTTGGTGTATAGGAGGGCTACTGATTTCTTTGAGTTAATCTTGTATCCTGCTACATTGCTGAAGGTGTTTATCAGCCGCAGAAGTTCCCTAGTAGAATTTTGTGGGTCACTTTTGTATACAATCATATCATCTGCAAATAGAGATAGTTTCACTTCTTCTTTTCCAATTTGTATTCCCTTAATTTGCTTTTGTTCTCTTATTGCTTTAGTTAAACTTTGAGAACTATATTGAATAGATAAGGGGAGAGAGGACATACTTATCTAGTTCCTGACTTTAGTGGGATTGCTTTGAGTTTTTCTCCATTAAGTTTGATGCTAGTTGTCAGCTTCTTGCAGATTGCCTTCATTATATTGAGATATTGTCCCCGTATTCCTGATCCCTCCAGAGCTTTTATCATCATAAAGGATTGTTGGATTTTGTCAAAGGCTTTTTCAGAATCTAAGAGTATGATCATGTGCCTTTGTTTCTTTAGTTTATTTAAATGATGGATAACATTTATAGTTTTTCATATATTAAACCTACCCTGCATTTCTGGGATGAAGCCTACTTGGTCATAGTGGATGATATTTTTTTATATATTGTTGTATATGGTTTACCAACATTTTGTTGAGAATTTTCGCATCAATATTCATGAGGTAAATTGGTCTATACTTCTCCTTCTTTGTTGTGTCTTTGAGTGACTTGGGTATTAGGGTAATTGTGCCCTCATAAAAGTAATTTCTCAATATTCCTTCAGTTTCTACAGTATGAAATAGTTTGAGGAGTAATGGTAGTAATTCTTCATTGAATGTCTGGTAGAATTCTGCACTGAAACCATCTGGACCTGGGTTTTTATTTTTGGAGAGGCTTTTAATGACAGCTTCAATTTCCTTAAGGGTTAAGGGCCTGTTTAGGTAATTAATCTGTTTTTCACTTGATTTTGGTAACTGGTATCTCTCCAGAAAGCTGTCCATTTCTTCTAGGTTTCCCATTTTAGTGGAATATAGATTTTTGAAGTATGATCTGATAATTTTCTGGATTTCCTGAGGGTCTGTTGTTATGCCCCCCTTTTCATTCCTGATTTTGTTGATTTGGACACTCTCTGCTTTTTGATTAGTTTGGATAAGGGCTTATCTATCTTGTTGACTTTCTCAAATAACCAACTCTTTGATTCATTGATTCTTTTTATTGTCCTTTTTCTTTCAATTGTATTGATTTGAGCTCTAAGTTTGATTATTTCCTGTCATCTACTCCTTCTAGGTGAGTTTCCTTCTAATATTTCTAAGACTTTTAGCTGAGCTGTTAGAACTCTAGTGTGAAATTTCTCTAGGTTTTCATATAAGCATCTAGTGCTATGAATTTTGCTCTTAAGACTGCTTTCATTGTGTCCCACAAGTTTGGGTACATTGTGGATTCATTTTCATTAAATTCTAGGAAGACTTTGATTTCTTTCTTAATTTCTACCTTGAGTCAGAGGTGGTTCAGCTGAGTGATGTTTAGTTTCCATGAATTGGTAGGCTCTCTGTGATTTTTGATGTTGTTGAACTCTAACTTTAGTCCCTGGTGGTCCAATATGATACAAGGGATTATTTTCATTTTTTGTATCTGTTAATATTTGCTTTATGACCAATTATGTGGTCAATTTTGGAGAAAGTTCCATGAGGAGCTGAGGAATATGTATATTCCTTTGCATTTGGGTAGAAGCTTCTGTAGATACTTATTAAATCCATTTGCATCATAACCTCTGTTAGACTCCTTATTTCTCCATTGAGTCTCTGCCTGGTTGACCTGTCCAGGGGTGAAAGCGGGGTGTTGAAGTCTCTCACTATTAGGGTGTGAGAACTGATGTGTGATTTGAGCTTTAGCAGTGTTTCCTTTACATAGGTAGGTGCCCTTATATTAGAGGAATAAATATTCAGGATTGAAATCTTCTCTTGACCGAAATTTCCTGTGATGAATAAGTAATGACCAACTTTGTCCCTTTTAATTGCTTTTATCTTAAAGTCTACTTTGTTAGATATTAGGATGGCATCCCCAGCTTGTTTCTTATGACCATTTGACTGGAAAATCTTTTCCCAGCCTTTTACTCTGAGCCTGTGTCTGTCTTTGAGGTTGAGGTGTGTTTCTTGTATGCAACAGAAGGATGGCTTCTGTTGTTATATCAGTCTTGTTAGTGTGTAACATTTTATAGGCAAGTTGAATCCATTGATATTAAGGGATATTAGTGACCACTGATTGATATTTCCTGTTATTTTTGGTGGTAAATTGTTTGTATTTCCTTTCTCTGCGGTATTCTGTGGGAATATTGATTTTTTTGTGGTTTCATGGGTGTATCTGGGGAACTTAGATTGTAGTTTTCCCTGTAATGGTTTCTAAAGGGCTGGAATGGTAAATAGGTAGTGTTTCAGTCTGACTTTGTCATGAAATATCTTATTTACTCCATCTATGGTGATTGGTAATTTTGCAGGGTATAGTATTCTAGTTTGGTAGCCATGCTCTTTTAGAGTCTATATAACTTCTGAACAGGACCTTCTTGCTTTCATTGCTTCCATTGAATAGGCCGGTGTTATCCTGATGGGTCTGTCTTTACAGGTAAGCTGGACCTTTTCTTTTGCAGCTCTCAGAATAGAATTTTTTCTTTGTTCTGAATGGTTTGTAGCTTTACTATGTGGGAGCGCACTTTTGTGAGAGGTCAAATTTTTTTGGTGTCCTGTAAGCTTCTTGTATCTTTATAGGCATTTCCTTCTTTACATTGACAAAGTTTACTTCTATGATTTTATTGAATACATTATCTGTGCCTTTGAGCTGAAATTCTTTTGTTTCTCCATTCCTATTATTCTTCGGTTCGGTCTTTTCATGGTGTCCCCAATATCCTGAACATTTGTGTTATGGCTTTTTGGTTTCAGTTTTTCCTTTGACTGATGTATCTATTTCTGCTATTGAGTCTTCCACTCCAGAGATTCTCTCTTCCATCTCTTGGCATCTGTTGGTTATGCTGATATCTTTAGTTCCAAGTCTTTTCTTCAGATTTTCTATTTCCACCTTTGCCTCATTTTGTGTCTTTTTTATTGCTTCTATTACAATTTTTAGTTCTTGGAATGTTCCTTTCATTTTGGGTTTTCCTTTTCTTTGTTTTTTTTTAAGGATTTTTTTTTTATTTCTTCCAATTGTTTGTTTGTATTTTCCTTTATTTCTTTAACAGAATTTGTTATATTTTCTTTAAAGCTTCTATAATCTTCATGAAGGTGTTTTTGCTGTTGTTTCCTTCTCTTTCCTCTTCATTGCTCTGTTCAGGTCTTGTAGTTGTAGAACCACCAGTGTCTTCTGGTTTTGCCTTGTTATTCTTTACATTGTTACCTGTATTCCCGCACTGGCCTCTGCCCCTGGCTTCAGTGGTTCACACTTAGTCATCTTCCCCACAGTTGTTGCTCAGGGGCTTGTGTGTTTCTTGTCTGCTCCCAGCAAGGGGTCTGCACCATCTCCAACTCTGCTGTGGACACTGGTCTGAGTTTCAATGGTGTCAGTCCATCTCTGATGATGCAGTTCGCCCTGGAGGTAGGTCCTGGCTGTGTAAAGTCCCTTCTTTTAGGGGTCACTGGAGGAGGCCCCTCAGAGCTAAAGCCTAGGGACTGTCTGCTAGCAAGAGTCTGAGATCAGACCCTTGGGTGTGACCCTGGGTCTGGAGGGGGATTCTCCAGATGAGTGTCCCAGGAGCTGAAATCTGCTCATCTCTGATTCCACTCTGAACATGGTTCTCAACAATGTTAAAATAAAAAAAATTGTTAATTTTTCTTCCCCAAGCACATATCAAGCATTAGTTCTATTGTTATTACCTTTTAAGTGTTGAATAGAAGAATATAAGTGCAAATATCTTCCTGGCCATTGGTGAGAAGGTTCTGTTTGGTCAACAACTTCCTACAGTCA
Organism: Sigmodon hispidus; assembly: GCA_004025045.1. NCBI lineage: Eukaryota > Metazoa > Chordata > Mammalia > Rodentia > Cricetidae > Sigmodon > Sigmodon hispidus. The sequence continues at coordinate 18,757 of PVIH01011525.1, forward strand.
TTATGTTTCTGCTGACAGAATGAAGAATAGCTGTTGGAAACAAAGATCTTAAATCTCTTCTTTGGCTTTCAGATGCAATTCTGCATGTTATCTATCATGTTCCTTCTTGTTTTTATTCTGAGCAAACTCTCTGGGCTACTTGGTATTTTTCTTTTGATATTGCTACTCTATAATATATTCTAGAATGTGTTGAAGACAACCATTCATGGCCCCAAGTCAGCCATGTCTTCCTGGGAAACAAGGCCATTTGTAAAGGAAGCCAGGTGGGAGACAGGACTGTAGCTCATTTCTGAAGTCCTCTTTGACCCATGATATCACTGTCTCTCTGTAGGAAGAGAGGACTCTTTAATATGAACAATATTGTGTTTAACTTAGTATCTTGACATTTCTAGTCATAGGAGGTAGTGACACTAACAGACATTTTAGATAAGTTCATATTGCAATAAATGGGAAATCCTTTCAGATGGCTCCAGATATGCTCCTAGATAGAATTTCCAAGTAGAAATTCTTCTAGAACATCAGTTACAAGGAACACACTATCTCTAGAAAGCCCATCCTACAATTGCACATCTTACTAGGAAGATTTATGTAGTTCCTGTCCCATAGCTTTCTTATCTAACACTTTAATACTGACTTTAAAACAGATCAAGTCACAGATTTTCTTTACCCTGCAAGTTGGCTGGAGCTGGGACACACATGGAAAATTTGCATCATTGCCAGGAAATTCAATGGTTGGCTTTCACAGGTTTTTCTTTGCTCAGAACAGGTGCGTTAGGTTAAACCCAAATCTAACACTTCTGTGAACAAGATTCAAGCTTATTTTGCTTGTGCTGATTCTGTTTGTGTGCCATGTTAATAAACTAAGTTTCTCACTTAAGAACAAAGTGAATGAAAAATTACATTTAATTCAATCAAGAGAATCTAAGAAAATCTAGAAATTAACATATTCATTGAATAATCCTCTGAAGAAAAAAAAGAGCATTTTTTTAATGATGAAATTTATAGGGTTCTCCCTGTGCTGAGTTTGAGAGCATTACTCTGTTTCATCTTTACACTCAATTATATTAATCTTAACTCTAATTAAATGACAAATATTGCTACTTCTACAATTGTAGCATAAGACCACTGTTAGTTTTTTGCACGTGGCGCATAAATGGAATCTCAACACCAGAGTACCACACTAGAGTTTATTTAATTGGGGAGCAGAGATAGGGGCAGAAGGGAGCAGAGAGAAAAGGGAAGAAGAAGGGGCGGGCACTCGTGTGAGCCCTTTCTTTAAAAGGGTGGGTTTGCATCGCCACACCCAGGGGCATGATTGACAGGTACATTCCAAGTGAATGCAAGCTTTGGAAATCCTTAAAATCACCATGTCTAAAATTCAGATAAATGTGTCTCTTAATCAGGGACAGATGCAGAGATAAAACCAGAGGCATAACTCATTAAATATAATCAGTCAGTCAGGTAATAGTTACATCTATTCCTCCTTTTCCTCCTTTGTTCCTGCCTACTGTTCATTCTACATCTGTCTTGTTCTCTTTTCTTTCCTTCCTCTTGCTTCTTAATTTTTCTTTTTTTGCCTCATTTTCACCTACTATTGCTCTATCCTTTCTCCATGCTTTATCTCTCTACAATTTGTACTGAGAATGAGCATTGTCCATCCACTGAAAAAGACTGTCCACACAAAACTTTCAGTAACCACTAATTTCCATGCACCACCAGCAGTTACTAAAAATTGTCTCAAGAGAAAAAGAAATATTTTTAGAATGATTCAATTATATTTTAAATGTCAAGTTAAAAAATAAAACTTAGACTTAGCAACTTGAATGACTTATCTCTTCAGATTATGACAGTCAATTAAACCTTGCCCTTTATCAAGACTGAAAGGAAGTGAGTGGAGGAAACTCTATTTAAAAATAATCCCACAGAACAATGTAAAAAATCCTTCTTCAGAAGAGTTATCCTGCTATTCAATGTTTAAAATAGATAGTGTAAGTTTTAAAAAACATAATAATAAATTCAAAATAGAAAAGATTACAGAAAAAATAGAATTCTGTTCTTGAGAGAGTGTGCTCTGTGAGGGTGGGAGCCAGATTTACCAATGTATTCTTTTTACTTTTAAAGCTACACAATCTGTTTCCTTAATATAATATACCATCTACAGTGAAACAGGACATGAAATATCCTGGCGTGAAAGTAGAGTTTATTGTGTTTTGGAAATATTTACAGTCTAAGTTAGCTGCTGTCATGGAACCATTCTGTAATACTCCTTAAAATGTTCACATAGACTGGGTCAAACATTAAAGAGTAAAAACACTTTCCATTTCCTTGGTAACCAGGTAACCAGGTAACCACTTTGTTATGTTTGTAACCAATTTGTCCCTTTCTTACAGCTAGAAGAATCAAGGTTTTGCTCCAATGCTGTTCTATCCACATTTTCTTTAGTGGTTTGAAGAATAGATCAACACACTCCAAAGGCATAAGCTCAACTATGTTCATAGCAGCATTATTCGTAATAGCAAGAACCTGGAAACAACTTAGATGCCCATCAACTGAAGAATGGATTAACAAAGTGTGCTACATCTACACAATGGGGTACTACTCACCAGTAAGAAAAAATAATATCCTAAAATTTGCAGGCAAATGGATGGATTTGAAGAATATTCTCCTGAGGGAGGTATCACAAACCCAGAAAGATAAGAAGGGTATGTACTCACTCATTAGTGGACTCTTAACAAAAAAGCAAAAAGCAAAGCATGTCCAAGCTGCAAACCACATCCCCCGAACAGCCTTGGATCTCAAAAACCTGGGAGTGGCACCTGGGATCCCACTCCCTCTAGAGGAACACCTGACTCAGTCTTGATGTTGGGGTGAGGAAACTGGATCTGCCAGGAGTGAATGCTGAACTAAGCCATATTGGGACCTTGGGACCTCCTGCCCTGAGGAGGAGATGGGGAAATGTGGAGAAGAGAGAGTGACTGGAAGGGGTTGGAGGGGGAAGGGACCTTGAACAAGGATATACACAGATAGAAAATGTGACTTTATTCATAATAAAAAAAGAAAAAAAAAGAGACTTCAGTTTACTTTGGATCTGTCATTACCTAAATCTTGATTAAAATAGTTTTTCTTGCTTTGAAGCTCAGAAGGTTCTAACATGACTCAATAAGTTTAAACTCAAAGTTTGAACAAATTTGAGTCACAGAAATATGAACTGACTTTTTTTTATCTAATTGTAACTGCCTTTTTACAATGAACTTATCTTAATGTATATAAAAAGGAGTATAGTGGGTTTCAGCACCTCCCTGACCTCTGGGTCTGCATAGTTTTGGGCTTCACTTAAGACCTTCAAAGCTTACCCTTCAAAGCTTTGCCAGGAACAGCTTAAGGTGCTGGTCTTTGAGAACAACTCTCTCTCTCTCTCTCTCTCTCTCTCTCTCTCTCTCTCTCTCTCTCTCTCTTTCTCTCTTTGCTTCTCTACCTTTTGAGAAGAAGATTTGTTCCAGATATGTGGATCCTTTCCCTATTTCCCGCATTTTATATTGTAAGTTGCTTGAATAAATATTGACCTTAATAATACATCTTTTTGTGATAATTAATCAGGCTTATTAATTGGGCCACAACGGAGCTTTTGGGATTTATTAAGTCAAAATATTTAAAATATTTTTGCAGTTTATTGCTAACAAAAATGTATATACTAAAATCATGTACATTGTTTTTTCTATTGTATATAAAATCACTTTTAATCACAAAAAAGAATAAATCTATGTAATAGCTACTAAATATGCAGCTTCAAAACTGGAATGCACTGTGGTATTGTAATTAACTTTCCTATATAAAAAAAACATATCTTCTAACCAACATTTTTTTTTATAAACATTTACTTAAAGAACTATATTGGAGTGTTGTTACTTGCTAGACATAAAGATCAATATGACAAATCTCTAATTGAAACCTGTATCTCTCCAACCAAGATAATGTAAATTAGATGTCCTCTTCATAAAAAACAATAACTAAGAAGAAATACTAGACAAAATATAGAAAATGACAACTTTGAAAGAGATATTTAGCTATAAAGGAGAGCAGTCCACAACACAGGAAATATCTGAGATTACTTCAAAAATACCCCTAATGTAACAACCACCTTGAGTGCATTCAGCTCACAATAAAAGGATAAAAGGAGACCCAGGCTTATTTCAGCAACTTTCTTAAGAAAGACATAGAGTTACATCTGGGTAATTGAGGCTAAAAAGGATCTACATGACAGGATATCAGATAAAATGGAGAAGGTATGTGAGGGAAGACAATCCTGGGGTGGAGGTTTGGAACATGCTGTTATCACAGGATCCTGAGATAAGCAGAATTATTTAGAGCAGCCAGGTCTTTTCTTCATCCTCCAAGGGACAGGATGTGCTCTGTTGTTCAGATCACTGTTTTCAGCTGTCTAAGAAGCATAAAACTCAGAAAAGAATGTTTTCATGGTCTATAAGCTAATAACCAATGGAAGCCCTGAGTAGATAAAACTCTATTGAACTTGTATATTTTCACACCCATTAGTTATATTCAGCATGTTTCATATATATATTAGATATTTGCATGCCCTCTATTGAGAAATGTTTACTCAGGATTTTTGCCTATTTGTAAAACTGAGAAATATTTATTCAGATCTTTTAATTATGTATAAAATAGTGTTATTAACTTTCCTTATATTGATTTTAGTCTCTTATTCATGCCATGGGCATATAGAACAACTGACTTAAACATCAGGTCATTTTCAAAGGGCTGTAATGAAGAATTACAGGAGCTAAAATGACTTTGATGGACAGCAAAGAAGTCATAAAATGTGATCTAACTGAAATAAAAAGTTATTGACATTTTAAGCACATTTTATGAATACAGGAGTGTAACAGCAACAAAACATATGAGCAACTGCTTATACATAACAGTAAATCTAGATTCTAAAAATTACGCTGCATAAACAGGGCCAGAGGACAGCAGAGGATATGCTGTGTGACTGTAGTTAGGAAGCATGGCCAGAGTGCTTAAGATGCAGCAACTACAACAGGGTACAAGGCTACCTTGTAGTAATTTTGTTTTATCTTAATGGTGATATTGCTCTTAGAGGAATACATATATTTGAAATGTCACAAAATGGTTGTTTAAACACAGATGTTGTATGTCATATATATATGTATATATATATTATGTATAGTCACCTATATTTCAACAAGTTTGAAAGTAAAATGAAAATTGGAAGCAGAATAGAAAATTAGTAAGTCAGAAAAGCAGAAAGTCATGAAAACAGGATGGGGAAGAAAAGAAAAAAGGGAGAAGAAATCAAGAGAAGAAAGGAAGAGAATTCCAAGATTCCATCTAAGATCAGGGAAGAATATGCTTCATAGATGAAAAAGATGATAATTCCTACAGACTAAGAGAAATAAAGATGCTATGGAACATTTAGCACACACAAAAAAACAAGCAACCAAGTCCTTAGATACTCAAAAGATTATCTTACAGGTATTTTATTTATGTCTTGACTCTTAAATTTTAATAGAAGAAGCTTTGTCAAAAGAGAAAGAAGACCCTGCAGTTTCACAATGGGGACTTGTATAGGCAAAGAGCAAAAAAATATAAAGGATTTACTTTGGGACTGACAGGTGGTATAATGGTGCAGCCAACGTGTAAGCACATCAATGTGTAATGACATTATAATAATCCTGAGTTTATGTACTGAAGCATCTCCTGCAGTGTAAATACTGTCTATCACACACACATTCAGCAATGAACATGGTTTGATGCATTAACCTTATTTCAAATAACATTTTTTCATGATATCTTTTTCTAACACACAAGCATTTCCAAATGTTTCACTCTTCTTAAGATTCTAATAAAGAAAAATCTCACCACCTCAATCAAACCAATGCTGTTCTTGAACAATAAAAATTGCTAAGGCAAAAACCTCATTATCTGCCCACAGACTGTCAACCTCAAACTTTCAAACAATCATGTTTAACTCTGAATCAATCTATGTTTATAAATTTAGTCTTAAAATGACAAAAACCTTCAAATACTTTTGTGAACCTAAACAAATATGCAAATTTCTATGTTATAGTCACAGTGCTAAGCAGTAAAGTCATAAACATAACAAAACTATTGCTTGGGAAAACTGAGATGTGACTAAAAGTGTAAAGGAGTCTGCTCTGTGTGGTTTCTGCAAGACTCCATGCATTGCACTGAATGCCAACTTAATGGAATTAGAAATTCTGTTTGAAGCCTGGAATTTCCATTTAGCTACCAATTTATTCACTAAGGAAGTGTTCAACCATGTTATGAGAAAGTAGAATTTAGCTCGAGACTGAGTTTTGCATTCTGATAATAGTGCCTTAAGTAAAAAACCCTTCTGTGAGGTCAAGATTAGAAAGATTAGGGGCAAAGAACAATTTTTCTTATAAGAGCAAACCCCAGGCTTTTAGGTCTACTTAATGGTAAGGCTTTGATCACTCTCATCTGGCTAATCTGCAAATCCAATCACACTTGCACATGAGTACCAAGAGCCCAGGCCCTCTTTTGTACAAAGAATTCCTCTGAGCTGACAGCATTGCAGGCTGGAGCTCTCTCTGAGATATTTTAAAGTAAATGTCCACCCTTAGACGCATTGTTAAACATCATTTAGACATCAGAAAATTGATGTTTGTAAACTACAGCCACTCTATAAAATTTGTAAATATTTTTGAATCACAGCACAATAGAAGCAGGTATAGTACTTGAATGGAAACTGGAAAAAGTATGGCACTAGACTTATAAGAGTTTATAAAAAGCATAATATTATTTATAAGATCTAAATAATAGAATACCTCTACTGATATAAATAATAGAATAGTACTTCAGTCTTTATTTAGGAAATATATTATCTGGGAAACAAATGGAAATGTTAGAATATTTGAACAATAGCAGGCACAAACAATAACACAAGGATAGGTTTTAATAATTATGAAATAGGAAGGGAAAATACAAATGATGGAAAATAGAGTAGATCTAATAAAAAATAGTTTGTCATGACAGCATAGAATCTAAGATTCAAGAGACCATGGTAAGACAATCACCAGTTTGAAGTCAATTGGGATGACATACAAGATCCTGTTTCAAAAATGAAAGTTGCTATCATGAGTGAAAGATTCTTAATTTTTTTTATAAATTTGTTATTAGTATGTAAGAAAGGATTGATGCTTGTGGATTTTAAATCCTGAAGCTTTGCTGTTTATTAGCTCTAAGAGCTTCCTGCCAAAGTCCGTAGGCTCTTTTAATTATAGAATTGTGTTATTTACTAAGAGGCAAAGCTTGACTTCTTCCCTTCCTATGTTTTTTTAAAAAATTATTCATATATTTCATCCTGAATGCAGTTTCTTCTCCATCCTCTTTGCCTAGACCCCCACCATTTCTCCTCTCACATCAATTTACTGCTCAATTTCCCTACAAAAAGGGACAGGACTCCTGATGTTATCACTTAAACATGGCATATAATGTTGCAATAAGACTTGGCAAGCCCCTCATATTAAGGCTAAATAAAGCAACTAGTAGGAGGAAAGGGGTCCTAAAATCAGGCGAAAGAGTCAGAGACTTCACACCTGTATCCAACATTAGGAGTACCTCAGGATCACCAAGTTGCACAATAATCTGTATTCAGAGGACCTAAGTCAGACCCATAAAGGGTCCTGACTATCTTTAGTCTCTGTGAGCTCACATGATCCCTGGTTAGCAGATCCTGTAGATCATTTTCTTGTGCTGTCCTTGATCACCCTGGATCTTATAATTCTCGCTCCCTCCCTTCCAGAGGATTCCTTGTAATGTTTGGCTGTGAGTCCCTGCATCTGCTCTCATCAGCTTCTGGATAAAGCCTCTCTGACAATTATGCTAGGCTCTGGTATACAATGGTAGCAAAGGATTATTAGGAATCATTTTATTACTTTTTCCAGGTGTTTTTTTTTTTTTCTATCCTAGGTTTCATGGCTATCCAACTCTGGATCTTGATCATCCAGACAGTGTCAGTCATGGGATCCCTCTCATTGTATTGGTCTCAAGTTGGACCAGTCTTTAGTTAGTTGGTGACTCCCACAAGTTCTGTGTGTCCTCAGCACATCTTACAGACAGGACAATTTGCAGGTTGAAGGTTTTGTGACTGACTTGGTTTCTCAATCCCTCCAAAGGAGGCCTTGCCTGGTTATAGAAGATGGTTGGTTCAATCTCTGTATTTCCCATAACTAGGGATTTTCACTAAGATTACTCTGGTAGATCCATTGCGCTAAGTTTTTACTTTGCCCCTAAAATGCATCTAATTTTAGTCATCTCTCCCAGTACTCTTTCCCTTCATCTCCCCCACCTGTTTCCTGATGGATTGTCCCAACTGCCCCCAGTACACTCAGGAAATCCATTCTATTTCCCCTTGCCAGGAAAATCTAAGCATCTTGACCCCTCGTTACTTAGCCTCTCTGGGTACGTGGATTATAGTATGATTATCCTTTACTTTTTAGCTGATATCCACTTATAAGTGAGTACATGTAGTAGGAAGTTTCTGACCCAGACTATCCTGTGGTGCAGAAACACATGCAGTCCCACAGAAACACATAGACACTTGTTAATGTTATGCTGATCACCCTAGGGCCCAGGCATATAAATTGCTAAGTCAATTCTTAAACTAGCTCATGATTCTTACCTTGTTTAGCCATGTGCCGACTGTCATCTCTGCTCTGTTCTTCCTGTTCTCACAGTTTTCTTAGTCTGGTAGTTCCACCTGCACTTCCTGTCTGCCTTTAGCCAATCAGTATTTTTATTAAACCAGTAGGAAAGACAATTATTTACAATGCAACAACATAATACCATTATATTTCCCCCCCCTTTTTTTTCTTTTTAAAACAAGAAGAACTCCAAATCTAATATCTTTTTCTCCCTACTATCTATAACAACCTATAACCAACACTAAGAACAAAGACAAATAACCATTACCCAGTTTTTTGGAATATGGGCATAGTTCTCTAGCCTATTTCCTGCTGAACAGGGGCACCGGCAATACCATGAGGATCCAAAGAAAAATTTAAGATTATGAACAAATCTTTAGTGGAGTAGTCTGTAAGACTGGACCATCTCAGCCAGTCTCCTTGAAGTTGTTTTGGATGCAGATCTCAGAGGAAACTGCAACAGAGGTGCTCTGAAATTATGAATCATCTGGGCCATCCGTTTCCATTGGAAACTTTTCAGGGAGTCTTTCTCAATCAAACTTTATTTTCTTTAACCAGGAATAAATCCATAGCATCTCATTTTCTGTCGAAATTGAAAGAAAATGTCTTCTCCAAAGTAGCATATCTTTTGATTTCAATTTTAAAGTCAAATCATTTATAAAATATACAGGTTGAGTTAATCCAATCGCATTTATAGCAAGTGTCTTTCAGCAGTTTTTACTACTTCATTTTCAGTCAAAAAACTTAAAGACAAGACAATAACAAACAGTGTCCAGACATTCTTTGTAACTTCCATATTTATGTGGCTTAATGCTATTTCTTTTTACTCTATTTCTTTTTTTAAGGACTTTATTCTTTTTCCTTTTATTTTCTCTCTCAAATCTACATATATTTTAAAACACACTCTAAATTATTTAGAGGTTTTTTTGAATGTGTCTCTATTATATATTTATTGCCTTTTTCTGTTTCTGACAACATCTTTTCTTGGCTAGGGTGGCTAACTCCACCCAGCTCTCTTTATTTCTTTCTGTTTCTGACCACATCTCTAATCTGCCATGATGTGGCTAAGGATTAAAGGCTTTACTAGGGTGGCTGCCTGTTTTTTTATTTTATTTTTACTTTTATTGATTCTTTGTGGAATTCACATAATGCATTCTCATCCCACTTATCTCATGTTCTCACAGCTGCCCTCTGCCCATTCAACCTTCCTCCAAATCAAAACAAAATTTAAAAGAAAAGCAAAACTCAAACCAAACAAAGAAACAAAAAATAAAAACAAACAAATGAAGAGGTGGAGGACGAGGAAAAAAGGAGGAGGAAGGGGAAGGGAAAGAGGAAGAATCATCATCATCATCATCATCATCATCATCTTAGTGTGGTCTGTTGAATCACACTGTTTATCTTTTAGTCTGTTCATTTTTACCTGCAAGTGTTCATTGCCATGAGTCATGGTCTCTGGTTTCTGTTACACTACCAATACTGAACTCTTACTTACTGAGGCTCCTCTTGAATATCCTATTGTTTTGTGTCATGGAGATCCTGCTGTTTTGGATCTGTAGGTTTGTCCTCTTTACACACTTCCACAGTTCATACATTTGATGGATGGTAGGGCAGGCCAACTATTAGCACTGCTTCTGAGCCTGAGTGGTAGCCTGGGTTGGTTAGCTCCATAACTTTCCCTCATCACTACCCAGAAAAGCTCTTCAACATTGCTTTGTCTAGATCACCCAATGTAGCCTACAACAAGGAGGGGCTAGTTCTGCTTTAAGCCCCAATATCTGGGTCCCCTTCATTCACATTGCCAGGGCCAGCTCTATTGTTCTGCCCAGGCAAGGTGTAATGCCCTTTCTCCTGATTGCTGTTTGGAATATGAGGTGGGTTCAGCTCTCTTGCTCTCTCCCCACTCAGGGCTAGCTCACTTGAGCCACCAACAACAGGGACAGCATCAGCTCTAATATGTTACCTAGGCTGGAAGGATGCAGGATCTGCTCTCCTGCTGGTGTGGGGCAGGGCTAGTTCTCTCACTCTTGTGACCCCAGGGCCAGCTCTCATCTGCCACAGGTAGCAAGGGGCAGAGAGGGAGGTGTTTCCCTTACTCATGCCACAGGGGTGAGGTGGGAGGTCAGCTCTAGTGTGCTTCCCAGGTGAGTGGCACACTTATAGCAAGAGATGAAGACATTTTTTCTATGTTCCAGATAAAGCTCTCCCTTGAAGGGTGGAGTCAGCTCACCTACTTCAATATCCAGTAAACAGCAGGGCCAGCTATCTCAGGACCAGCGAAGGGCAGGCTAGCTTAGCATAACATGGTTCCAGCAACTTACATGCTAACCCAGGCCATGTACATCATCAGAGACCCCAGCTGGCTCAGATTACAGGCCCAGACATCCCCTGGCCACTTATGTCAGCCCATTTTCTACTACCTTCACCTTTAGCCCATGAATCATTCTACTTATCTCTCTCTTCTATCTCCCCACCATATACTCTTTTATTACAATGGTAACCAACTGTCAAAGTTCTTGGTTGGGTCACAAGTGGCATTTAGTTAACTACTGCCTACCCAGCCACAAGAAATGGTACAGAGCTGTTGCCTTTTCTCTCTCCCATGCCCAAGTCTAGAGATCTCAGGCAGTACTTGGTATGATGGTACTTGATCACTTAGCAGTTCTAGTGCCTGTAAGGGTCCTGGTTAATTGTTACCCCTTTAAGTTAAAAAATCTAGGAGGACTTTCATGTGTATCCAGAGCCAATTCAGACCCAGGTAGGCAGACAGCTTCTTTTATCCCATTTTAATTGGATTCTTTGGCTTGTTAGTATCTAGTTTCTTGAGTTCATTATATATTTTAAATATTAGCACTCCTTCAGATGTTGAGGTTTCCTATTCTGTATGCTGTCATTTTGTCTTATTGGCAATTTCCTTTTCCTTACAGAAACTTTCTACAGATTCAGTGCAATCCCTATAAAAATCCCACACAAATATTTACAGAGTTTGAAATAGAAATACTCAATTTCTTATGGAAAAACAAAAATCCGAGGATAGCTAAAACAATCCTGAACAGTAAAAGAACCCCTGGAAGTATCACTTTCTTGATTTACAGCTGTATTAGAGAGCTATAGTAACAAAAACTTATGGTTTTGGCATAAACAGACAGGTTCAACAATAGAATAAAATCAATGTCCCAGACATAAATCCATATATCTACAGATACATTATTTTTTTACAAAGAAGCCAGAAGTATACAACAGAAAAGGGAAATCATCTTCAGCAAATGGTGCTTTTCTAAATGGATATTGGCATGTAAAGGAATGAAATAGATCCATATCCATCACCTTAACAAAACTACAGTCCAAGTAGATCAAATACTTTAACATAAAACCAGAAGTATCAAACCAGATAGAAAAGAAAGTGAACTTTGCACAGAGTTTTGTCAGCTCCCAAATAGCCACATGAAAATATCTTATTAATTATGAAACCTCATCCAATATTTAGGCTTTTCTTTAGCTGGCTCACATAACTTAAACCTACTTCTATTCATCTTTGTGCTTCCCCAAGGCTTGTACCTTATCTATGTGCTTCCCATGCTATATGAGACTCCTAATATTCTACCCTTCTCCCCAGCATTCTCTCTGCCCTGAAAATCCTGCCTAGCTAGCTGTTTAGGTTTTTTATTAAACTAATCAGAGCAACATATTTTCACACAGGTAAAGGTGTAGGCCACAATGAACACATTGGTTTGGTGACAACTTCCTGAGCAGAATACTGATAGTGTAGGCACTAAGACAGACAATTAATACATGGAGACTCATGAAACTGAAAAGTTTCTTCAAGGCAGAAGACACCTTTGCTATTTGTAATACCATTCTCAGTTGCAAATGTTTGGTTACAGTGTGATTACACTGTGTGAACATATCTCACTTCAGTTTGTTAAAGAAAAAACTGAATGGTCAACAGCTAGGCGGGATTTCCAAGCACAGAAGATATTGGAAAGAAGAAGAATGGGATAACAAAAGATGCAGAGCAAGGAACATGGGTAGTACAAGGAAAAGGTAATCTCAAGCCACATACAACATCAGATTAAAAGACATTGGATAATTTAAGTTATAAGAACTTGTCATAAACAAGTTGAAACTGTTGGTCAAGCTGTCATAAGTAAAAAGTCTCTGTGTCAGGATTTGGGAGCTGGTTGTTAAGAAAAAAAAGACTCCCTACAGATCTCTTGTCGGGTCACTCAAAGATTTGAAGAACTATGTTTAATAAGAGATAAAAAGATAAGAATCTTTGCTTTCCAATTTCAAAAGAAATGCTCTTATTTGCCCACATATAGCATAACTTTGTCTATAGGTTTATTGTTTATGGCTTTTATAAAGATTCTGTACAATTTATAAACATATACACAAAGAAATCTATATCCTAGCATAATGATACTTGCACATCCATGCTCATTGCTTCTTTTCTTTTACAAAAATGTGAAACTGGAAAAAATGTCCACAAAAGTTCAAAAGATAATAACTTATATCAAAAAAATGGAATTCTACTAAGCACTGAAGAGAACTAAAATAATGACACTTGAGAAAATAATCTGGAAATGATTACATTAAGTGAGCAACTCAAACTCAGAAAGGTAGAAACTACATATCACTCATATGAAGATCTTAGTTTATAATGTATATATTTGTATACATTATATATGTGAATATATACTAGTATAATATATAGAATTAGTCATATATATACATACATACACACACATATATATGTATATATATATATATATATATAGAGAGAGAGAGAGAGAGAGAGAAGTAAAGAGAGACCAAGAAAGAGTTAAAAGAGGTGCTGAAGAAAAGGTAAAGAGGCAAAATGATATAATGATATATGTAACACGAATCTGGAAAGAAGACCCATGGGAGGATACAAGGAGAGCAGAGGATGTGAGATGAGGATGGTAGATAATTTAAAAACCTGTTTAAAATTTCCACAATAAAACAATAGCCTTATGCTAATTTACTGATATATATGTATAACATATATATTTTATTTATATATAATTGGTTTTAATAGGCAAAGGAAAGGCTTAGAAGGAAAAAAGGGAGGAAAAATGATTTTAAATAATTTCTATATAATTTTTTAAAAATTAAAACACAAGCAGCAAAGATCTAAAAGAATTTAAAAAATGGGCAAATATTCAGAATTAATAAGCTTAAAGAGATAGAATGGGAAATGACCATGAATTCTCCACCCTGAAGACAAGTTCTTATTTACTCATAGGACTATGCAAGCTTCCAAAGGAGGAGAGTAATAAGTAGTCTAGCCAGCTGTAATGCTTGTGATATATAACAAGAGACTAGAAAGGTACGACATAATAATGACATTTACATTCTGAGGTTAGCCGACAGCTGTAATAGCAGCCAGGTTTGATAACTGGAGGGAATTCATGCCTTCTACTGTAAACTTACCCATGTACCCTTGGCTGGTAAGGCTTGACCCTGCAGGAGAATCTGTTTCTGCCATTTCCCTAAAGCAGTATGATTCCTAGCTGCATTATAAATAATTATCCTTATATCAACATGTAAGTGTATTTTTTACCCCTTATCAAAGACAGGTTTATTTTTTTAAATGTAGAGATTACTATAGAAATCCACAGTGGCAAAAGTGTAGGGAACAACGAGTCATAGGGTGCTTAACCGCAAATGACATAACTACAACACACCCCTTACACTAAGGCTTAGGGAATAGTTAAAAAAAAAAAAAAAAGAGTAGGAGGATTGTAGGACCCTGAGGACCATGAATTATTTATGTTACATGCACTCTGTTTTCTTCAATATATTTTTTTTATTTAAGAAGTTTCTTCCACATCTGCCACTGCTGCCCCTCCCTTCCCTCCTTCCTGTTCCTCCCAGGTCCCCGATCAGCCTCCCTCTACCCTATCTCCCTATCCTTTTCCCAAGGAGGGCAAGGATTCCCAAGGTGAGTCAGTTTGGTCTGGCATATCCAGCTGAGGTAGGTCTGAGTCCTCATCCACTATCAAGGCTGAGTTACGTGTTTCTCTGTAAGGAATGGACTCTGAGATGTCAGTTCATGCACCAGGAACATAGCCTGATTCTACTGCAAGAGGCTCCACAAACTGCTCATGCTCATTGTCCTTTACCTTTGGAGGGTTTAGTTCCCATGAAGGTTTCTCAGCCACTATTTCAGAGTCAGTGAGATCCCAATAGCTTTGGTCAACCATTTCCGTGGGTCTCCTCCTCAAGAACCTGATCCCTTTGCTCATATACACTCTCTTCTACCTTTTTGGTTAGACCAAGAGCTTGTTCTAGTGCTTAGCTATTGATCTCTGCTGCTGCCTCTATCCGTTGATGAATGAAAGTTCTATAATTGCAAATAAGGTGGTCATTCATTTGATTATAGGTGAAGTCTGTTTTAATAACAATAAAAAACCAAAAGGGCATCATTACAATGGAATTTTAACTCTTGACTTTTGCTCACACTTAACACTCTCTATAATTTGATCATATAAAAAGCATGGATGCTATGTAGTGGCTTTTATAAACATGATTTCTGAACCTTACAACTAGTACAAAGTTATTCTAGTTTCTTTCTTCATTTTAAGGGTGAGAGAGCAAAAGTCCAGAAACAATAAGTGACTTACAAAAATGAATTGGTAAATTTTAAATTTATTCAGCCCAAAGGTTCATTAAGCAAAGGATTCAGTAGTAGCATAAGCTCTTCTGGACCAAAGCAAGATCTAGTATATTGGTAAAATATGAAAATAATTTACCATCATTTTGAGGCATTGTCATTTGACTTCTAAGTACTCAGAGAGAAAAGTCTCCGGAATCTGAGGTACTATAGTAGTTGTGAATAGTTTATTCCTCTTTCTAAACAATGATGAAACTAATAAGACCAGTAAAATAAATAAATAAATAAATAAATAAATAAATAAATAAAAAATGCCAACGATCTGTTATTGTGGGTGAAATGAGATCTACTGTAATGGGGGTGGGAATTAAAAGGTAAGTATCACAATTGTCCCAATACTTAACTAAGAGGTAAATTACTATCCATGATATTTGGAGCTACAGATCAAGACAAGCTCACATACATGGCTAAGAAGAGGAAATAGAAATCAAAGCATACAGATACTGCTAGGTCTGGGACTGGCCGTAGCCCAAACTGCTGTGACAAACAGTAGCTCTAGAATACTGGACAGAACCTTCATTAGGCACTTGTTGAAAATGAAACTCTAAATGCAGAGGCTGACACTCTGAAATGCTAGACAATTAACAAGCCCAAGATGCCAAGGACTCAGCACAGATTTAAAAGCTGATATAAATATGGGAGATATTTGTCTCAATCTTGCTGAACATAGCATCTTTCTAAATAGCTCAGATAGCTGAATGACATTTCAGGAAGTTAGCATCTCAAAATGAAAACTCTAGTTCAACTATCAAATTCTTTTTTAAGTAGAGAATGAGGCATATACATGACAGGAGTGTGAGAAAAGCACTTGGTTTAAACATAAGCATTTTGGTCTTGCATGCTACAATGTGGTAGCCAGTACATTAACAAAATTACAAAGCAGATTAAACTCATGTAGCACATAAATAATTTATGGATTGCAACCTGTCCATATATCTCCCCTTGTTTGGGTCTCTGATGCACTATCAATGATGCTTTTGTTGTGCTTTCTCCTGTAGTAGCTTAAATTTTCCCAGCCTGCTTGTGATACAAAGGAAAATATTCAAGCATGCTAAAACACTGATTGTAGAAAGTGATTCTAGCTAGAGAGCTCATGTCAAATTCCCTGACATAGAGACAGGTAGAGCTTGGCTGTGCACAGAATGACTTTCCTGACTAGTTTTGATTATTACAGTTCCTAAAGTCTCTCTGTAAGAGAATGTCACATCTTTAATTCAAAGTGAAGTACAGCTCTGGTGATTATATTTTGCTGAAATTATTTACTGCTTGAGTTGGATATGTGGGATTTGTTTCCCCCTTACAAATTCTGACCTTTTTGACTTGGTTATTAACCTCATTCTGAGTCAGTGTGTCTGCGGTTCTGCTGGGACCAAGAAGGTGGATTGTGAAGCAGCCTTGGGAAATATATTGCTGTATGCTGTCAGGTTGACGTTGGTAGCACTGTTATTAATAAAATGGAATGGGAATAGTGGAGGGATAAAAATCTGTAGAGAAAAATATTATAAGTTTGTAATGGGATGCTGACTTCCAAATTCTCCAAAACAATTCTGGAGAAAAACCTGAAAGCTCCATGGTTTTTTTTTGTTAGGTCAAAAAAAAATATAATCTGTGAAATGTTTACTTCTGTGAATATTTATTCAGACCATACATATTACATATCAGGCCTTTAAACATCATAAAAATGTGCATTAAATAATTGAAAGAAAACATTGCTTTAGAAGCAGTCTCTTTACTTTCAGAATCTTACTCACTCAGGGATCTTTAAATGCTTAATATATGAGAGATGTAACCCAGGTAATTTCTGGAATAAGAATCCTATGACTGTAACTTTAAAATCACCTCTGTTAATTTTAATATGTGGCCAGAGAAGCAAAGGCAGGCTCTCCTAAGAACGCTATAGTTAACTGATGTTAGAGCAAGAGAAATATTCATATTAATTTTGAAGATTTGGCATAAGTAAAAATGTCATGAGAATTATAAGGGGAAAGCATAGCATAAGGGCTTTGGATGTGAATAAATAAAGGAATTAGGAACAAAATGTTCATAAAAGAATATGATGACAAAATGAAAATGGAGAATACAAACCCCAATTTTCTTCCTCTTTTCCTTCCCTGTTAAAAGACATATGACAATTTAAAGTTCATGTTGGAAACAGTGAATTATAACTGGTATGTCAGACAGAAGGTAACATTAGAACAAGTTTCTTAGTTGATTTAGGCAAGTATCACAAAGGAACAATAGCCTCTCCAGACAATAGCTTACATCTTACCTTATGCTCATATTGTTTTTTTTAATTATGATGTTATGCATGATGATCTCACCAAACCATCAAGAGGCTTATAGTTTTCTTCAACAGACCAAAGCTCTTGAGAAGCCTATGGAATTTCATCTCATCTTTATCAGTCTCTGTGTGGGTGTTTTCTAGGAAGAAGGCTATGCATAGGTATCAGAACCTTAACATAACTATACCTCACTTACCCAATGGTATTTTCTGCCTAATTAGAACTCAAATACTAGATGCTTAAAATAATCCACACATAAGTGAAGAAGGTTAAGAATGAGACAAACGAGGAGATCAAAATGATGGAAAATGTGAGATCATCATGCATAACATCATAATTAAAAAAATATGAGCATAAGGTAAGATGTAAGCAATTGTCTGGAGAGGCTATTGTTCCTTTGTGATACTTGCCTTGTGCAAAGGAGATAATGCAAATGAATTCTTGTTCAGGGACAAGCCGTTTCCACTTTAGTGCTATTTGCAAGTAAGAACTGTTTACAAAAAGGAATTCGGAACAACAGTGCAGCCAACTCCATGATTTTTACTTGTGTGCCATTTTCACTCAGGTTTTTTTGCTGTTCCTGATTGTGCTAGCAAGATTGTATTTTGATGTCCCACAAAATAGCCACAGCTGAACATGTGAAAGAATTCAAGTCCTTGAAAGGTTCAACACTATCTCTGCCTTTAGGAAATGGGAGTAGAAAGCAATAATGGTTCCTCTGCCCTGGTTCACTATGCTAAGGAACTTTCCTTCCAATTCACAGAATGTATAAAGCAAGTGAAATAAAAGACATTTTCAATATACTGTCATAGTAAAAAGCAAACGTGGAGTGAGTGGCATTATAAAGGTTATATAAAAATAAATTGCTTTTCTTTAATTTGGCTAGCCCCAAATCCTTGAAATACTTGTTATGAAGAAATGAGAAAGACTTCAAGAAGTTAAATCTTGCTAAAGTCATAGGTAGCAATTAGGATTTTCCAGGCTTGGAACTAGACAATGCCTCTCCCACACATCTCATCTCCCTTTGAACGATGTTGATTTCCAGTTCACCAGAGACTACTCCAGAAACTCATAGTCTTATACTGACCAGAAATCTTAGAGGCAGTCTTTGCATCATTGTCCCCAGTGCACCCAGCCCTCTTTTTAAGCATTCTTCATAAGCCAGCATTCAGCTTTACTGGATTATCCATAGCACTGTGGACTCTTGCCCAGATGGCCCACTTCACTAAGATAAGGGCTCTACTTGCTTTCTGTCTCCATATCTGTGTCTGGTATTAGCAAATGTCCATATAGTGACTAAAAATATAGTACATTAATTAGAACATAGAATGAGTGGGGTCACTTGTGCCTCATGAGAATACATCTGAGTGCTTATCAGATGTTCATTTCATTGGTCCCAACTCTTATTATATCTATGACACATTGGGTTCTTGGTGCTTATTAGTTTATTTAGTTGAATAGTTGGGCCAGAAAAAAATTGTTTATTCCAGAGATTCACCGTTTGTCAGACAACCTTGTATGAGACTGGATCCCAAACAATGACGGGTAAGTGAATAGCAGGACTGCCCTTTGATATAAACTTTACTCTCAAGTTTCAAGTTAAGATCATGCAGTAGATAGGGTAGAATGTCTGGCTGCCTGTGTCTATGTCTGTGTGTCTGTGTCTGTGTGTGAAGAGTCACTAATGCTATATGTTCTTCATCATAATGTGACCGTATTAAATAAATTTTCTTTTTCTGCTTTTTTTTCCTTCTTTATTTTGTATTTATCAAAAAAACAGTAAAAAGAATTTAAAATGCAGAAGAGTTAACAATAACTATAAAGAGGATAAGAATCATAAGTATGGCTTAACAAGGATGGTAATGCAAATAAGATTGCTACACATATATTTACTTTGTGTTCAGCTTTCCCTCTGAATTTTTTTTTCCATCCCTGTATATCCTTATTCAAGGTCCCTTCCCCCTCCCACCACATCTGGTCATTTTTCTTCTCTGCAACTCCCCATCCCCTCCCTGGGCAGGGAGCAGACAGTCCTATGGTCCCACTGACCCAATATGCTTGGATCAGTCTCCACTCCTGGCCAAATCCAGTTTTGTCCCCCCTCCCTCAAGAGTGAGTCTGATGTTCCTAGTTGGAGTGGGGTTTGAAGGGTCAGTCCAGGGTGTTTCTGATTCCAAGCTGTTCAGTGGTTGTGGTTTGCCGCTTGGGAAAGTTTGGCTTTTTTTCTTGTTTGTTTGTTTAGAGACCACTAGTAAGTGAGTATATCCCCTGCTTATCTCTCTGAGTTTGTGATACTTCGCTCAGGAGAATATTCTCAAAATCCATCCATTTGCCTGCGAATTTTAGGATATCATTTTTTCTTACTGCTGAGTAGTATTCCATTGTGTAGATGTACCACAGTTTGTTAATCCATTCTTCAGTTGAGGGACATCTAGGTTGTTTCCAGGTTCTTGCTATTACAAATAATGCTGCTATGAACATAGCTGAGCTAATACCTTTGGAGTGTGAATGTGCCTCTTTAGGGTACACACCCAGAAGTTGTATGCTGGGTCCTTGGGGAGATTGATACTCAATTTTCTGAGAAACCTCCATATTGCATTCCAAAGTGGCTGAACAAGCTTACACTCCCACCAACAATGGAGGAATGTTCCCCTTGCTCTGCATCCTCTCCAGCATAGGCTGTCATCTGTGCCTTTTATCTTAGCCATTCTAACAGGTGTTAGGTGGTATCTCAAAGTTGTTTTGATTTGCATTTCTCTGATGGCTAAAGATGAAGAGCACTTTTTCAGGTGCCTTTCAGCCATTCATAGTTCCTCTGCTTAAAATTCCCTTTTTAGATCTGTACCCTATTTTTTTGATAGGGTTTTTCAAGGTTTTGGGCTCTAAATTCTTGAGCTCTTTATATACCTTAGAGATCAGTCCTCTATCACTTGTAGGGTTGGTGAAAATCTTTTCCCATTCTGTAGGCTGGCATTTTGCCCTAGTGACAGTGTCCTTGGCTTTGCAAAAGCTTCCCAGCTTCAGGAGATCCCACTTATTGATTGTTGGTCTTAGTGCCTGTGCCACTGGTGTTATATTTAGAAAGTGGTGGCCTA
>PVIH01011525.1:39656-58502 GCA_004025045.1 Sigmodon hispidus
TAAGTTGAGGTCTTTGATCCACTTGGATTTGAGTTTTGTGCAGGGTGACAGGCTCGGATCTATTTGCATTTTTCTACACACTTCCTTCCAGCTATGCCAACACCATTTGTTAAATATACTATCTTTTTTCCATTGAATGTTTTGGGCCTCTTTGTCAAAGATCAGGTGTTCATAGGTTTTTGGGTTAATGTCTGGATCCCCAATTCTATTCCATTGGTCCACAAGTCTGTTTTTATGCCAGTACAAGGCTGTTTTTATTACTGTAGCTCTATAGTATAGCTTGAAGTGAGGGATGGTGATACCTCCTGAGGTACTTTTGTTGAGTAAAATTGTTTTGGCAATCCTGGCTTTCCTGTTATTCCAAATGAAATTGAGTATTGTTCTTTCAAGGTCCAAAAAATATTGTGTTGGGATTTTGATAGGCAGTGCATTGAATCTGTAGATTGCCTTTGGCAGAATTGCCATTTTTACTATGTTGATCCTACCAATCCAGGAACATGGGAGAGCTTTCCATTTTCTGATATCCTCTTCAATTTCATTCTTCAATGATCTAAAATTTTTGTCAAATAGGTCTGTTACTTCTTTGGTTATAGTTACTCCAAGGGATTTAATACTATTTGCAGCTAATATGAAGGGTAATGTGTCCCTTATTTCTTTTTCAGCTCTTCTATTTTTAGTGTATAGAATGGCTACTGATTTCTTTGAGTTACTCTTGTATCCTGCTACATTGCTGAAGGTGTTTATCAGCTGTAGCAGTTCTTTGGAAGAATTTTGTGGGTCACTTATGTATACAATCATATCATCTGCAAATAGAGATAGCTTCACTTCTTCTTTTCCAATTTGTATGTCCTTAATCTCTTTTCGTTCCCTTATTGCTTTAGCTAAAACTTCAAGAACTACATTGAATAGATAAGGGGAGGAAGACATCCTTGTCTAGTTCCTGACTTTAGTGGGATTGTTTCAGTTTTTCTCCATTAGGTTTGATACTGGCTGTCGGCTTCTTGTAAATCGCCTTAATTATATTTAGGTATTCTCCCTGTATTCCTGATCTCTCCAGGGCTTTAATCATAAAGGAGTGTTGGATTTTGTCAAAGGCTTTTTCTGCATCTAAGGATATGATCATGTGGTTTTGTTCCTTTAGTTTGTTTATATGATGGATAACATTTACAGTTTCTCATATGTTAAATCAGCCCTGCATTTCTGGGATGAAGCCTACTTGGTCATCGTGGATGATATCTTTTATGCATTGTTGTATATGGTTTGCCAAGATTTTGTTGAGAATTTTCGCATCAATATTCATGAGGGAAATTGGTCTGTAATTCTCCTTCTTTGTTGTGTCTTTGAGTGGCTTGGGTATTAGGGTGATTGTGGCCTCATAAAAGGAATTTGGTAATATTCCTTCAGTTTCTATTGTGTGAAATAGTTTGAGGAGTAACGGTAGTAATTCTTCTTTGAATGTCTGGTAGAATTTGTCACTGAAACCATCTGGACCAGGGCTTTTATTTTTGGGGAGGTTTTTAATGACAGCTTCAATTTCCTTAAGGGTTATAGGTCTGTTTAAGTAATTAATCTGATCTTCATTTAATTTTGGTAGATGGTACCTGTCCAGAAAGCTGTCCATTTCTTCTAGGTTTTCCATTTTTGTGGAAAATAGATTTTCAAAATATGACCCGATGATTCTCTGTATTTCCTAGGGGTCTGTTGTTATGTCCCACTTTTCATTTCTGATTTTGTTGATTTGGACACTCTCTCTCTGTTTTTTGATTAGTTTGGCTAAGGGCTTATCTATCTTGTTGACTTCCTCAAATTTTTTCTTTGTTCTGCATGTTTTGTAGCTTGATTATAATGTGGTGTGCTGACTTTTTTTTGGGATCATATCTATTTGGTGTTCTGTAAGCTTCTTGTATCTTTATAGGCATTTCCTTCTTCAGGTTAGGGAAGTTTTTTTCTATGATTTTATTGAAAACATTATCTGTGCCTTTGAGCTGGTATTCTTCTCCTTCTTCTATTCCTATTATTCTCAAATTAGGTCTTTTCATGGTGTCCCAGATTCATTAAACATTTTGAGTTATGGCTTTTTTGGTTTTAGTATTTTCTTTGACTGATATATCTATTTGAGCTACTGAGTCTTCCACTTCAGAGATTCTATCTTCCATCCCTTGAACTCTGTTTGTTATGCTTATATCTGTGGTTCCAGTTTTTTTCGTCAGGTTTTCTATTTCCATCTTTGCCTCATTTTGTGCCTTTTTTATTGCTTCCATTTCAGCTTTTAGTTCCTGGCATGTTTCTTTCATAGATTTGTTCATCTCTTCCAATTTTTGTTTGTATTTTCTTCTATTTCTTTAAGGCTTTTTTTCATATTTTCTTTGAGAGCTTCGATGATCATCAAAAAGGAATTTTTGGTGTTGCTTCCTTCTGTTTCCTGTTCATTGCTCAGTTCAGGTCTTGTATTTGTAAGATCGCCACTCTCTTCTGGAGTTACCATGTTGTCCTTTGTATTATTATGTAATTTTTTGCACTGACGTTTGCCCATGGCTTCAGTGGTTCACGATTAGATGGCTCCTGGTCAGTTGTGGCACTTGGGTTTGTGTGTCTCCTGTCACTTCTCTGTGCTGGGTCTGAGTCTGTCCTTCAGAGACCCCTGTTGTTGTCTGTTCACTCAGTTCGAGGTGGGGATGGGTAGCTGTGCAAATTCCCTCAGCAGGAGCTGTGGTTATGTTGACCCGCAGACTTTATCTGCCCCTGCTCCAGAGTGCCCTGGGATTCTGCAGACAGCTCTTGGTCCCGGGAGCGGAACCGGAACTGGTGGGAGCTCAACTCTCCCTCCCAGGCTGGGATATAGGCGCTTGGGCCTGGTGACCACTCCTCACCTCTGGTCGTGGTCTGAATCTGTCCTTCAGAGACCCCTGAAGTTGGTTCAGAGTTGGTTCGCTCAGTTCAAGGTGGAGGTGGGTAGCTGTACAAATTCTCTCAGCAAGAGCTGTGGGTGTGGTGACTGGTATAGTTCATCTGCCGCTGCTCCAGAGTGCGCTGGAACTCTGCAGACAGCACTTGGTCCCGGGAGTGGAACCGGAAGCTATCCTTTTTCTGCTTTTTATAACTAATTTGGCAAATATAAATGGCTTATTAAGGATAGGGAGCCAAGTCAGGCTTGTTAGGACTAACAGTAGCATAGGCTTAGACTCCAGTCATGGTAAAATGTGCAGGTTCATTGACCAAATCTGTTTCAAAAATATGGAAAAGAACTAGAGATCAAGAGGATACTGGATGCTGACTTCTGCTCTTCATGTATGCACATTTAAATCCCAAGTGCATACACATGAACATACACCACACATGCACATACATACAATTAAAGAAGGCTTTATATATTGTACATGTTGGCTGGTCATTGTGCTATGTAATGCATTCTAGGATTATTTTTGCTTTCAACTCTTAAAGCATTTTCTTTTATTAAAAAAATTTATTGAATAAAGAATTCACATTTTCTAACCCTGTATATCCTTAATCAAGGTCCCTTCCCTTCCCCCTCCTACCACATCAGGTCATTCTTTCTTCTCCACATCTTAAGGCATTTTCATGGGCACTAATATTTTACAAATTCCTGCAATATTTCACTAAGTATGCATATCCACTCTGGGTATTTTGGTTGGCTACTCATCAGTACTTCCACTTCTTAATTTCATTAAGGAAAAACAAGAGTAAATCCACAGAAAAGAAAAAAAAGAACAATTTTATCCCCTTGGGACTGGAGATGTAACTCAACAGTTAACAGCACTCCTGCCCTCTCAGGGGATCCTAGTTTGGTTCTCAGCACCCTAGTCAGTGGTGACTCACAACCACCTTTAAGCTCCTTCTCACTCTATGGTGACCTCTGAGGACACCCATACTTCTGTGCATATACCTACACAGACATAAAAATGAAATTTAAAAAAAATATTAATAGAAAAGGGAAGAAAATAATAATAACATCTTAATTTTATTCAATATTAACTTAAAAATATTCAGGTTTTTAGATATTTGAAAACCAAGTAGTAGATCCTCACTCAGAATATTGCATGCTACCAAAGATTTACATATTTCCAACCTAGGAGTTGCCAAAAGCATACTAATGTTTAAAAGTCTACAGGGGTAAAACATTTATAGTCTTCCCAAATGGAATATTAGTACAGATACCAGCACTCTGGCTTCTTTAGAATTTGAGACACATATGAAAGATAGCTATGAAAAAGGGATCAACACTTCATTCATTGTTCCACATTGGCTTGTGAGCAATTTGAAGATACCCTTTATTTATGTACCTACTTACATATTTTCAATCAATTTACTTAAAAGTAAATTGACATCCAATTTAATAGTAGAAATAATGTCAACATGCTATAAAAGTCTCCAAGTGTCCACATTTAAAAGTAAAAGATGTGTAAGATGACTTTCTTTTTTTTTATGGTCAGGTTACACTTTTTATTTTTTAAATTTTTCTTTTTTTATTGTGAATGAAGTCTCATTTTTTATCCATGTATCCCCTTGTTCAGGCTCCCTTTCCCCTCCTGCCCCTCCCAGTCATTCTTTTCTCCTTCTCCTTATCTCCTCCTCAGCAAGAGCAAGAGGTCACAAGGTCACAAGGTGGCTTAGTTCAGCATCCACTCCAGGTAGATCTGCTTTCCTCACCCCAACATCAAGACTGGGTCAGGTGTTCCTCTTGAGGGAATAGGCTCCAAGGTGCCCATCCAAGGTTTTTCAAATCCCAAGCTGTTCAGTGGTTGTGGTTTGCAGCCTGGACATGCTTTGCTTTTTCTTTAAAGTTCACTAATAGAGAGTATATCCCCTGCTTATCTTTCTGGGTTTGTGATACCTTGCTCAAGCAGATATTCTGCAAATTCATCCATTTGCTTGCAAATTTTAGGATATAACTTTTTCCTACTGCTGAGTAGTACTTCATTGTGTAGATGTACCACAGTTTGTTAATCTATTATTCATTTGAGGGGCATCTAGGTTGTTTCTAGGTTCTTGCTATTATGAACAATGCTGCTATGAACATAGTTGAGCTATTATCTTTGGAATAGGTATGTGCATCTTTAGGATATATGCCCAGTAGTGGTATTGCTAGATCTTTGGGGATATTGATTCTCAGTTTTTTGAGATACCACCATACTACATTCCAGAGTGACTGAACAAGCTTATACTCCCTCCACCAATGGAGTAGTGTTCCATTTGCTCTGCAACCTCTCCAGCAAAGGCTGTCATCTGTGTCTTTTATCTTAGCCAATCTGATAGGTGTAAGGAGGTATCTCAAAGTTGTTTTGATTTGCATTTCTCTGATGACTAAAGATGTCAAGCACTTTTTCAAGTGCCTTTCAGCCATTCATAATTCTTCTGATGAGAATTCCCTTTTTAGTTCTGAACCCCATTTTTTTATTTAGTTATTCAAGGTTTTAGACTCTAGTTTCTTGAGTTCTCTATATATTTTAGAGATTACTCCTCTGTCACTTGTAGGATTGGTGAAAATCTTTTTCCATTCTGTAAGTTGTCATTTTCTCTTACTGATTGTGTCTTTGGCTTTACAGAATCTTCTCAGTTTCAGGAGGTCCAACTTATTTATTGTTGTTCTTAATGTCTGTGCTATTGGTGTTATATTTAGGAAGTTTGCCAATGTGTTGCAGGGTATTATCCAAAATCCAACACTCCTTTATGATAAAAGACCTGGAGAGATCAAGAATACAGGGAAATATCTAAATATAATAAAGGCGATTTACAAGAAAACAACAGTCAACATCAAACTAAATGGAGAAATACTCAAAGCAATCCTACTAAAATCAGAAACTAGACAAGGATGTCCTCTCTCCCCTTATCTGTTCAATATAGTTCTCAAAGTTTTAGCTAAAGAAATAAAGAACACAAGTGTATTAAGGGAACACAAATTGGAAAAGAAGTGAAACTATATTTGCAAATGATATGATTGTATATATAAGTGACCCACAAAATTCTACCGGGAAAATTCTACAGTTGATAAACATCTACAGCAATGTAGCAGGATACAAGTTTAACTCAAAGAAATTAGTAGCCCCCCTATTCACTAAAGATAAAAGGGCTGAAAAAGAAATAATGGAAATATCATCCTTTATAATAGTTGCAAATAGCATTAAATACCTTGGAGTAACTATAACCAAAGCAGTAACAGATCCATTTGACAAAAACTTTAAATCACTAAAGAAAGAAATTGAAGAGAATATCAAAAATGGAAAGCTCTCCCATGTTCCTGGATAGGTAGGATCAACATCGTAAAAATGGCAATTCTACCAAAAGCAATCTACAGATTTAATGCAATTCCAGCAAATCCTAAAGCAATTTTTTACCTTGAAAGAACCATACTCAGTTTTATTTGGAGTCACAGGAAAGCCAAGATAGCCAAAACAGTTTTGTAAGATGCCTTTTCTACAAGGAGGCAAATTGTTTATTAATCACCTTAATATTAGACTAAAGGATTTTGAATAGAATAAAATTAATATACATGGATAAAGAATAATCTTTCCCCTCCAAATTGCCTAATACTATGCTGTATGGTCCTTCTACACAGTTAAGACTTTTGAATATCCCTGCAATATTTTAATATTGGTAACACTGAGGAATAATGGATTTTGTAACTTTACACATTTTAAATTTTAAATCATATCTGCTGGACTCCTAGGTTTCAGCTGTCTTCTTCTGCCTACAAATATTGGTAGAGAAGATAATCAAATCTATTCACTCTACTTTTTGTGTTCCTGACCCCAATAATCCCAAGAGATGATTGTTTTAGTATTATTTTAGGAGCCATGAATTTAGATGAATAGAAAGTTAGAATTTCTCCAACCTAGATGCCCCTCAACTAAAGAATGGGTTAAAATATTGTGGTATACAATGGACAGTAAAGAGAATGAAATTCTTAAATTTGAAGGCAAATAGATGGATCTGGTGAATGTCATCCTAAGTGAGGTAACATAAACCTAGAAAGATAGACATGGTATGTTCTCACTTATACTTGGATTTTAGACATAAAGAAAAGGATAACCAGGCTACAATCCATGAACACCAAGTAGCTGTGTAATAGGAAGAAGTTAAGAGAGACTTACATGGATTCCCATGGGAAGGAAAAACAGAGAAAATCTCCTGAGTAAACTGGGATCATGGCCCCCCAGGTTTGGAGCAAGAAAAGGGGGGAAGAGATAAGAAGAGAATGGGATGTTGGGTGAAAGAGAGAGAGAGAGTGCAAAGAAGTGTATATGTTGATAGAGGGAGTCATTGAAGGGTTAGAGAGAAACCTGGCGCTAGGGAAACACCCAAGAACTTATAAGGCTCTGCTAGGACTCCAAGCAGTAATAGAGAGGGTGCCTAAACTGCTCTTCCCCTGTTATCAAATGAATGACCACCCTCATTCTTATAATAGAACCTTCATCCAGCAACTGATTGAGGCAGATACAGAGATCCATAGCTAAACACTTTGTTGAGTGCCTGGTCCAGCTGAGGAGATGGATCAGAGAGTTTATGAGCAAAGGGATCAGGATCATGATGAGAAGACCCACTGAGATGGCTGGCTGGAGCTGTTGGGAGCTCACAGTCTCTGAAATGACAGCTGATAAACTTTCATAGAATAGATCTAAACCCTGTGAATGTAGATGACAGTTGAATGGTATGGGCTGTCTGTGGAGCCTCTTGCAGTAGAGCCAGAGTTTATTCCTTGTGCATGAACTGGCTTCTTGGAGCCCATGCCTTGCAAGGGAACACATTTCTTACCTTTGATGCTTGGAGAATGGACTCAGGCCTACCTCAAGTGAATATGCCAGACTGAGTTGACTCACCTTGGGATTCCTTGACTTCTCTGTGGAATGAATGGAGGGTATAGTGGAGAGGCAGGAGTGGAGGAGAGGCTTGGAGATGTGGAGGGAGGGCAATGGTGAGAATGAGGAAAAGTTTAAAATAAAAAAAATTAATAAAAAAGAAAGTTGGAGTTTCTCAATGTTATGTCATGACCCACAGAAAATAACTCTTCTAACTGATTGCAGACACATTATATCACACACATTGTTCTTTAAAATATTTGTTGATAACATGGTAAGTAGCCTGTGACCTGGCTGGAGTCACTCTACTGAAGAACAGCTGGAGATTTACCTCAGCTCTGTCTGGGTTCACTCTCCCATTCTCTTTCACCACATAATGAGTAAAAGTATTTCACTTTGTGAACACACACACACCCACACACAGGGGGAGAGAGATCACATTATTTTAAAAGGTATGTGAATTCTTAGATTGTTTTTGAAAGAATAAGCTTTAGGAGAAATGGGAGATGAGGAAAATGTACAAAGCCTCAAGAATGTGTGAGGAAATGATCGTTATCATTGAAGGTTTATTTTGGACCCCTTCTCTAGCTGCACTTCTTACTGTCTGCTTTCCATTAAAATAATAAAAATTTTGTCTTCTCAACTTCACAGACTGAGTAAACTAATTATAGTATTAATTTATTTCTATATGGTCCAGTGACAAACTTTCACTATGGAATAGAATTTGAAAGTTTCCAAAGCAGAAGCAGGGTGAAGGATAACCAACACAAAGATATTTTTAAAAGCTCCATGAAACTTAACATATACACACAAATCTATCTACATGAAATCAATTTACCCATGTTTTCTGACCAGATGTGCCTTTATCAATTTGGTCTTACCTACAATCTGTCCTATGAAAAGATGTGCTGGGGCAATGGTGGTGCAATGACCAATGTCTAGTTTATCTTGAGGCCCACATCAAGATTGGAGGAAGCCCATGTCCTACACTGTGTGGACGGCAAGGAAACTGAGACGGTATAGTCCAGAGATCTAGGGTAGAACCAAACACAACTGGCAAAAAGAAATGATTCTTATCCTCATAGACTGATGACTTGTCCAGTTATTGTCAGAGAAGCTTCCTTGAGCAATAGATATAAGTGAGTACAGAGATCCACAATCAGACATTGTGTGGAGAGAAAGGCTAAATTGGAGGTCTCCATCAGGTCCTTCCCATGGAGAAGAGGGAGCAGAAAGATTTTAGATGCCAGAGAGGATGGAAGACACCAGGAGAACAGAGGCCACTGAATCAATTTAGCTGGGCTCTTGTGGGCTCACAGAGACTAAAGTGGCAAGGATGGGCCTGCATGAGTCTGCAGAAAGTTCTCTGTATATATGTTATGGCTATTAGCTTCGCTTTTTATTTATTTACTTATTTTTATAGAATAACATCTCATTTTTTTATCCATGTATCCCCTTGTTCACACTCCCTTCCCCTCCTGGTCCCTCCCAGTCACTCTCTCTTCTCCCCATTCCTTCATTTCCTGAAAAGACAAGATGTTTTTGTGAGACTTCTAACAGTGGAAGTGGTTCTATCTCTGCCTATATTTGGACATCTTTTCCTTCTATTGGACTGCGTTTTCTAGTCTCCACATGAGGACTTTTGCCTTGTTTTATTTCAACTTTTGTCCTGTTTGGTTGCAGTTTCTTGAATGTCTGTTCTTTTCTGACGGGAAATGGAGGGTAATGGATCTGAGAAAGAGGAGAGGTGAGGAGGAAATGGTTTGAATGTATTGTGTGAAAGAAGAATCTATTTTCAATTTTAAAAGTAAGTATAAACAACAATAAGAAAAAGCAAGGATGGTAAAGATTTATTTTTTCTATTGATATTTACAGGGTAACAGAAAGGAACAGACAAAATCACTAGTATATTGAAGATGCCCAACTATGTAGCTGTGTTTCTAAATTGTTCTTCTATGAAGTGGTACTAAAGAGACAGGAAATTAAAGCAAATATAGCTAAGTTTCAGACTTGAAGGGACTTTCAAGGGTCTCTCCCTGCCTTCTCTTGTTCTTCTGTGGAACCTGACTGTTACTGAGCCAAAGTGTTCTGTCTCAGCACCTCATGCAAAGAAAGGGCTTGATATTCTTTTCTGACAATGCCTCTGTTTTTCAATTTACACCTTGTGTTAACAGCAACAAAGAGTTACTTTAAAACGCTATTTCCCTCCATCATATGCCCTGTGCTTGGTTCATGTTTCATCTGGAGAAGAATGTTTCATGGCCTTCAACTTAGCAACCACCCTCATGCCTCAGTTGAGTACTATTCTTTCCAGAGTTCCTACTGTAGTATTTCAACCACATTTCTTATTTGGGGGTGTTTCTTTTTTTTTCTTTTGAACAAATTCAGACTGAGATACAAGTAAGCATTTGTGTTGAATTTTATCAATTATCAAAGTGGACCAGACAGAGTAAGGGAAAAATATATTTCTTCTATGGGAATCAAAATGTTTTAATTCTTGGATACCTGGTGATTGTTCCAAGAGCCTCAATTATTTTTTCATTGTTTTATTTATTTAAGAAGGATTTTTCCATATATACCCCTGCTCTTTCTCCGTTTCTTCCTCCCGGTTCTCCCACAGCATCATCCCACTCCATCTCCCACATTCCCCAAGGAGGGCAAGGAGACATGGATCTGTGTAGTCTAGTGTATGCATTTGAGTTAAATCTGATTTCCTCATACCAGTATTAAGGCTGTAGTAGGTATTCGTCTGTAGGGAATGGGCTGCAAGATGCCAGCTCAGTCACAGGAACATAGTCTGATACTACGCCAAGAAGCTCCACAAACTGCCCATCCATTAAATAGTCAACTTTGGAGTTTAGTTCCTTTTCCTGAAGGTTCCCCAGTGGCTGTTTCAGATTCAGTTAGCTCCCAATAGTTCCAGACAGACATCTCTGAGGGACTCCTCCTCAGGATCCCTATCCCTTTGCTCATATACACTCACTCTTCTCTCTATCTTTTCATCAGGACCAGGAGCTCAACCTGATAATAAGCTATGAATCTCTGCTCCTGCCTCTATTCATTGCTGGATGAAGGTTATAGAATGGCTCTTAGTTTGTTCATTCATTTGATTATAGGGGAAGTCCTGTTTAGAAATCCCCTCCACTATTGGTTGGAGTCCCAGCCAAGGACATCCAGAGGGTTCTTGGAGGTTTTCCTGTCATGTGGCCTCTTTCCAAAAACCACAATGGCTCCCTCTATTTAAGATACCCATCTTTTTTTCTCCCTGTTTGTTGTTCCTCTCATTCAGTCATCTCCTTCTTTCATGATACCACTCGTTGATTACTACTCATTATGATTCCAATTTCCTCAGGATATCTTTTCTATGTTCTCTTCCAAGGGGGATCCCTGGATGTCTCTCTTAAGTTCCTTCTGATCCCAAGCTGTTCAGGGGTTGTGGTTTGCAGCCTGGAAATTATTTGCTTTTTGTCTAAAATCCACTCAGGTGTGAGTACATACCATGTCTATATTTCTGGGCCTGTGTTATCTCATTCAAGATGACACTCTCCAAATCCATCCATTTGACAGCATATTTTAGAATGTCATTTTCTTATTGCTGAGTAATACTCCATTGTGTAGATATACCACAATTTATTAATCTATTACTCAGTTGAGGGGCATCTAGGTTGCTTCCAGGTTCTGCCTATTATGAATAATGCTGCTATGAACATAGTTGAGCTTGGGTAACAATGTCCATCCTTTGGGTATATGCCTAATAGTGATATTGCTAAATCATTCAAAAGATTGATTCCCAGTTTTCTGAGGAACTGTCATACTGCTTTCCAAATTAGAGTCTCATTTATTATCCAATCTATTAACTTCTTTTTGTTTCTAATGAGAATAACTCTGTATCTGTGTGGTTCTAGTTTTTCTACAGAACTTAGCATTTAACTTACATTATCATCTATCTCAAATTGTGCTATGTATCAGTCTTGACATTTAATATCTAAAGTGTATATTTTATAAGTTCTTACAATTATGATAGTTGTGCTAGATAGTTTTATGTAAACTTGACACAAGCAAAAATAATCTGAGAGGAGGGAACCTCTATTTATGAAATCCCTCCATAAGATCAGGCTGTAGTTAAGCCTGTAGGACATGCCCATAACTAGTGACTGATGTGGGATGGCTCAGCTTGTTGTACGTGGTGCTATCCTTGAGCTAGTGGTCCTGAATTTTATAAGAAAGGAAACTGAGCAAGTAATAATGAGCAAATTAGTAATCAGCATCTCGCGATGGCCTCTGTCTCCAGGTTTTAGCCCAGCTTGAGTTTCTGCCCTGTCTTCTTTTAGTGATGAAGTAATATGAAGGTATAAGTCAAAATAAACACTTTCCTTCCAAATTTGCTTTTGGTTGTGGTGTTTTATCACAGCAATAGAACCATATGACAACACCCAAAGTGACCCAATACTTAGGAAGTATGGTTAGAAGAATTAATTTTCCATTGGTCTACTGAAAGTTGTAATAGTTTCACAAAATCTATAATATATACTGCAGTGATGTGAATATAGACCCATTCAGAAAACGCTGCTATAATAATTATTCATAATATTTGGCTACCAAACTTGTATATTCTGGTAATCTCATGACTCTCTGAAGAACTAGTATTTTATCTCACATATACCAAGCCCTTCCCCACTGACTGGCACTATTGTTTATTACTGGTACAGTGTTTTAAGTAATTGAGAAAAATAATCTCATTCATCATAAAATAAAATAGGATGAAATAAGCAGCAATAAACCTTACCAAATATATAAAGACTCTGTATGCTAAAAATGACATAATAATGTTAAAAGAAACTAGAAGATGTAGGTGACTTAAAAGCATTC
Organism: Sigmodon hispidus; assembly: GCA_004025045.1. NCBI lineage: Eukaryota > Metazoa > Chordata > Mammalia > Rodentia > Cricetidae > Sigmodon > Sigmodon hispidus. The sequence continues at coordinate 52,340 of PVIH01011525.1, forward strand.
TATGCTTCAGGGTGGATATTGTTAATCCTTATGATTCAAGTGATCTATAAATTCAGTACAATTCTTCCCACACATTTAATACTATTCCTTTGATAATTAGAAGAAAATCATGAGACTCTCATGGAACCTTCAGGGAACCCTAGATATTGATGACAACTTATTTACATGAGCAAATTTGAAGATCATGAACTTTAGATTTTTTTTAAAAAAGTTTTTAAAATACAAATTAAAACTGAAGCACTTTAGACAGTACGGAACTGACATGAAACAGCTATACAGTCCAACAGGACACAATAGAGAAAAGCCCCCAAATCAGTTTAGATGGCCATATATTTTAAGAAGAAGACAAAGACTATAAAGAGGAAAAATACCATTAACAAATGGTATTGTAAAAACTACCTATTCACATATAAAAGAATGAAGTTTAGTATGTGAAATAAAAACCTATGTAATATATTTGACTATAACACTCCTAAAATATAGGAGAAAAACCTCCAGATATTGAGTATAATGTAGACTGAATGCATATAAAACTTGAGGTAAATGCAAAATTAGAAAAAAAAAAGATTCTGACAAATTGGAAAACTCTTACATAGAAAAGGAAACCGTCAAGAAGATTTACAGAGTACATAAATTTCAAAAAATGTAACATAAAACATTTATAAGAAACTTCTATATCACACTAACAGAAGAGCTGGACTAACAAATAAGAAAACAAAGTTGAACAGGCTCTTCTTAAGATACATTAAGAGAGGAACTATGTGCAATGAAACCCAGTGCCACAAATCTTAAGAGCAATGAACACAGAACTGGCAGTAAAATATCACTTCTCTCAAGAGGATGACCACTATCACAGGATCTAAAGTGGAATATTATGCAGATCCCAGAGAAAGGCATTACTGTGATGATAAGATTTATAAACTTCAAGATTATATGCCATTCATTTAAGCCAGTCACAAACGATAAAATACTAGCTGATTCTATTTTTATAAAATAACTCAGCAAAATGCATGGAGTTAGAAAGTAAAATTTCGGTTGTCAGTGCTAGTTAGTTGCCTAAAACAGGAAGGATTTGTTTTTTATAGGTGTAAATCTTCAGTTTTATTAGATTAAACTTCTAAAGATATAATACATGGTAAGGTAAATAAACTGAATACTAGACTACATGCTTAAAAATTATTAGGATAATGAAACAAATGTCTTTCATGCCTTGCATTTTTACAACATTTTAAATAGTAAATGAGAGAAGACAGATGAATTAAACAAAAATATAATTTCTTGACCAAGAGTAACTTGTCTAGCATTGATATTTTTGACAAAAAGTAAAATATTGTTAAAGCTCTTTCCTGAATTTTTGTTTTTAGCAATGATTGGATAAAGGACACAACAGTCATTGTCCTTTATACCTAAGCATCTAGTCCTGAACTTTGGAAGCTACTAGTACAGCATTTTTGGTCTTATTAGTGGACTGGTTCTCATTGTACCAGAAACAGAAGAAAGAGCAAAGGAAAGATGAACAAGAAATAAGTCACCTTCTAGACGTCTGCTATAATGCTGCCATGGACAGTGCCACCAAAATTACAAACCTGACTCATAGAAAATAATTTGCAAGCATCATACTAAATGTTTTATACTCATAGGTTTATGCTACAAGATTACAATTTTTTTCTTTATTTATTTTGTATTTATCAAGAAAAACAGTAAAATTAATTTAAAATGCTGATAAGTTAAAAATAACTATAAAGAAGCTAAAAATCATAAGCATGGCTTATCAAGGGTGATAATGCAAATAAGATTGCTACACATATATTTACTTTGTGTTCAGCTTTTCCTCTGAATTTTTTTTCCATCCCTGTATATCCCCATTCAAGGTCCCTTCCCCCTCCAACCACATCAGCTCATTTTTTCTTCTCCACAATTCCCCCATCCCCTCCCTGGGCAGGCAGCAGACAGTCCTATGGTCCCACTGACCCAATAATGCTTAGATCAGTCTCCACTGCTGGCAAATCAAGTTTTGTGCCCCCTCCCTCAGGAGTGTTCCTATAGTTGGAGTGGGATCCAAAGGGTCAGTCCAGGGTGTTTCTGATCCCAAGCTGTTCAGTGGTTGTGGATTGCAGCTTGGGCATGCTTGGCTTTTATTCTTGTTTGTTTTCTTAGAGACCACTAATGAGTACATCCCCTGCTTATCTTTCTGAGTTTGTGATACCTCGCTCAGGAGGATATTCTCAAATTCCATCCATTTGCCTGCGAATTTTAGGATATCATTTTTTCTTACTGCTGATTAGTATTCCATTGTGTAGATATACCACAGTTTGTTAATCCATTCTTCAGTTGAGGGACATCTAGGTTGTTTCCAGGTTCTTGCTATTACAAATAGTGCTGCTATGAACATAGTTGAGCTAATACCTTTGGAGTGTGAATGTGCCTATTTAGGGTATACACCCAGAAGTGGTATTGCTGGGTCCTTGGGGAGATTGATTCTCAATTTACTGAGAAACCACCATATTGCATTCCAAAGCGGCTGAACAAGCTTATACTCCCAACAACAATGGAGGAGTGTTCCCCTTGATCCTCATCCTCTCCAACATAGGCTGTCATCTGTGCCTTTTATCTTAGCCAACGTAACAGGTGTTAGGTGGTATCTCAAAGTTGTTTTGATTTGCATTTCTCTGACGCCTAAAGATGATGAGCACTTTTTTAGGTGTCTTTCAACCATTCGTAGTTCCTCTGCTGAGAATTCCCTTTTTAGATCTGTACCCCATTTTTGGTAGGGTTATTCAAGGTTTTGGGCTCTAGATTCTTGAGCAAAGATCTTTATATATCTTAGAGATCAGTCCTCTATCACTTGTAGGGTTGGTGAAAATCTTTTCCCATTCTGTAGGCTGTCATTTTGTAATACTGACAGTGTCCTTGGCTTTGCAGAAGCTTCCTAGCTTCAGGAGATCCCACTTATCAATTGTTGGTCTTAGTATCTGTGCCACTGGTGTTATATTTAGGAAGTGGTCGCCTGTGCCAAATTGGTAGAAGTGTATTTCCCACTTTCTTTCCTATCAAGTTCAAAGTGACTGGGTTTAAATTGAGGTCTTTGACCCACTTGGATTTGCATTTTGTGCAGGGTGACAGGCTCAGATCTATTTGCATTTTTCTACACACTTCCATTCATCTATGCCAACACCATTTGTTAAAAATACTATCTTTTTTCCATTGAATGTTTTGGGCCTCTTTGTCAAAGATCAGGTGTTCATAGGTTTTTGGGTTAATGTCTGGATCCTCAATTCTATTTCACTGGTCCACAATTCTGTTTTTATGCCAGTACCAGGCTGCTTTTATTACTGTAGCTCTATAGTATAGTTTGAAGTTGGATGGTGATACCTCCTGAGGTTCTTTTGTTGAGTAAAATTGTTTTGGCAATCCTGGCTTTCCTGTTATTCCAAATGAAATTGAGTATTGTTCTTTGAAGGTCCAAAAAATATTGTGTTGGGATTTTGATGGGCAGTGCATTGATTCTGTAGATTGCCTTTGGTAGAATTGCCAATTTTACTATGTTGATCCTACCAATCCAGGAACATGGGAGAGCTTTACATTTTCTGATATCCTCTTCAATTTCTTTCTTCAGTGATTTAAAATTTTTGTCAAATAGGTCTGTTACTTCTTTGGTTATAGTTACTCCAAGATATTTAATTCTATTTGCAGCTATTATGAAGGGCAATGTTTCCCTTATTTCTTTCTCAGCTCTTCTATCTTTAGTGTATAGAAGGGCTACTGATTTCTTTGAGTTTATCTTGTATCCTGCTACATTGCTGAAGGTGTTTATCAGCTGTAGCAGTTCCTTCAAAGGATTTTGTGGTTCTCTTATGTATACAATCATATCATCTGCAAATAGAGATAGCTCAACTTTTTCTATTACAATTTGTATGCCCTTAATCTCTTTTCGTTCCCTTATTGCTTTAGCTAAAACTTCGAGAACTATATTGAATAGATAAGGGGAGAGAGGACATCCTTGTCTAGTTCCTGATTTTAGTGGGATTGCTTTGAGTTTTTCTCCATTAAGTTTGATACTGGCTGTCTGCTTCTCTAAATTGCTTTATTATATTTAGGTATTGTCCCTGTATTCCTGATCTCTCCAGGGCTTTAATCATAAAGGAGTGTTGGAAATAGTCAAAGGCTTTTTCCACATCTAAGGATATGATCATGTGGTTTTGTTCATTTAGTTTGTTTATATGATGGATAATATTTACATTTTTTCATATGTTAAACCAGCCCTGCATTTCTGGGATGAAGCCTACTTGGTCATGGTGGATGATATCTTTTATACATTGTTGTATACGGTTTGCCAAAATTTTGTTGAGAATTTTCGCATCAATATTCATGAGGGAAATTGGTCTGTAATTCTCCTTCTTTGTTGTGTCTTTGAGTGGCTTGGGTACTAGGGTAATTGTGGCCTCATAAAAGGAATTTGGCAATATTCCTTCAGTTTCTACTGTGTGAAATAGTTTGAAGAGTAACGGTAGTAATTCTTCTTTGAATGTCTGGTAGAATTCGGCACTGAAAGCATGTGGACCAGGGCTTTTATTTTGGGGGAGGTTTTTAATGACAGCTTCAATTTCCTTAAGGGTTATAGGCGTATTTAGGTAATTAATCTGATCTTCATTTAATTTTGGTAGGTGGTACCTGTCCAGAAAGCTGTCCATTTATTCTAGGTTTTCCATTTTTGTGGAATACAGATTTTCAAAATATGATCTGATAATTCTCTGTATTTCTGGGGATCTGTTGTTATGTCCCCCTTTTCATTTCTGATTTTGTTGATTTGAACACTCTCTCTTTTTTTTTTTTTTTTGATTAGTTTGGCTAAGGGCTTATCTATCTTGTTAACTTTCTCAAAGAACCAACTCTTAGGTTCATTGATTCTTTGTATTGTTCTTTTTGTTTCAATTGTATTGATTTCAGCTCTAAGTTTGCTTATTACCTGCCATCTACTTCTTCTAGGTGAGTTCACTTCTAATTATTCTAAGGCTTTCAGCTGAGGTGTTAAGTCTCTAGTGTGTGCTTTCTCTAGGGTTTTCATATAGGCATCTAGCACTATGAATTTTCCTCTTAAGACTGCTTTCATTGTGTCCCACAAGTTTGGATACGTTGTGGATTGATTCTCATTAAATTTAGGAAGACTTTGATTTCTTTCTTAATTTCTTCCTTGACCCAGAGATGGTTCAGCTGAGTGATGTATAGTTTCCATGAGTTGGTAGGCTTTCTTAGGGTTTCAATGTTGTTGAACTCTAACTTTAGGCCCTGGTGGTCTGATATGTTACAAGGGATTACTTCCATTTTTTTGTATCTCTTGATATTTGCTTTCTGACCAATTATGTGGTCAATTTTGGAGAAAGTTCCATGAGGAGCTGAGAAATATGTACCTTCCTTTTCGTTTGGGTGGAAGCTTCTGAAGATATCTATGAAATCGATTTGCATCATAACCTGGTTTAGACTCCTTGTTTCTCTGTTGAGACTCTGTCTGGTTGATCTATCCAGGGTTGAAAGTGGGGTATTGAAGTCTCCCACTATTAGGGTGTAAGAATTGATGTGGGATTCGAGCTTTAGCAGTGTTTCTTTTACATAAGGTGGTGCCCTTATATTAGGGGCATAAATATTCAAGATTTAAATCTCCTCTTGGCCAATTTTTCCTGTGATGAATTAGTAGTGACCATCTTGGTCCTTTTTAATTGCTTTTAGCTTAAAGTCTACTTTGTTAGATATTAGGATTGCAACCCCCACTTGTTTCTTAGGACCATTTGACTGGAACATCTTTTCTAAGCCTGTGTATGTCTTTGCATTTGAGGTGTGTTTCTTGTAGGCAACAGAAGGATGGCTTCTGTTGTTGTATCCATCTTGTTAATGTGTGACATTTTATAAGAGAGTTGAGACCATTAATATTAAGGGAAATTAGTGACCATTCATTCATATTTCCTGCCATTTTTGGTGGCAATTTGTTTTTATCTCCTTTCTCTGGGGTATTCTTCTGTGTAATTATTGATTGTTTGTGATTTCGTGGGTGTATCTGGTGTCCTTAGGTTGGAGTTTTCCCTTTAATACTCTCTGTAGTGCTGGATTGGTAGATAGATGTTGTTTCAGTCTTACTTTGTCCTGAAATACTTTGTTTACTCCATTTACT
>PVIH01011525.1:58602-68875 GCA_004025045.1 Sigmodon hispidus
TAGTATTCTAGTTTGGCAGCCATGCTGTTTTAGCGTCTGTATAACTTCTGACCAAGCCCTTCTAGCTTTCATCGTTTCCATTGAATAGTCAGGTGTTATTCTGATGGGTCTGCCTTTATATGTGAGTTGGCCCTTTTCTTTTGCAGCTCTTAAAATTTTTTCTTTGTTCTGTATGTTTTGTGGCTTGATTATAATGTGGAGAGCTGACTTTTTCGGGGGGGGGGGGGTCATATCTATTTGGTGTTCTGTAAGCTTCTTGTATCTTTATAGGCATTTCCTTCTTCAGGTTAGGGAAGTTTTCTTCTATGATTTTATTGAAAACATTATCTGTGCCTTTGAGCTGGTATTCTTCTCCTTCTTCTATTCCTATTATTCTCAAATTAGGTCTTTTTATGGTGTCCTAGATTTCCTGAACATTTTGAGTTATGGCTTTTTTAGTTTTACTATTTTCTTTGACTGATATATCTATTTGAGCAACTGAGTCTTCCACTTCAGAGATTCTATCTTCCATCTCTTGAACTCTGTTATGCTTGTATCTGTGGTTCCAGCTTTTTTCTTCAGATTTTCTATTTCCATCTTTGCCTCATTTTTTGTCTTTTTTATTGCTTCCATTTCAGCTTTTAGTTCCTGGCATGTTTCTTTCATAGATTTGTTCATCTCTTCTAATTTTTCATTTGTATTTTCTTCTGTTTCTTTCAGGCTATTTTTCATATCTTCTTTGAGAGCTTCAATGATGACCAAAAATAATTTTTGGTGTTGTTTCCTTCTGTTTCTTCTTCATTGCTCAGTTCAGGTCTTGTATTTGCAAGATCGCCATTTTCTTCTGGAGTTACCTTGTTGTTCTTTGTATTATTATGTAAGTTTTTGCACTGATGTTTGCCCATGGCTTCAGTGGTTCAAGATTAGGTAGCTCCTGGTCAGCTGTGGCACTCGGGCTTGTGTGCCTCCTGTCACCCTTCTGGGCGGGATCTGAGTCTGTCCTTCAGGGACCTCAGTTGTTATCTGTTTGCTCAGTTGGAGGTGGAGGTGGGTAGCCATGCAAATTCCCTCAGCAGCAGCTGTGGGTATGGTGACAGGCAGACTTTATCTGTGCCTGCTACAGAGTGTGCTGGGACTCACTCTGCTGGCAGTACCCAGTCCAAGATTACAATTTTTAAACCATAGTCTCTAACTTATTTGAGTTTATATTCTGCCAATATGATCCAATATATCAATAGGTCATGTCAAAATACAACTAAGAAGATAAAACTTCATTAATAAATGATGCATAAACATTTTTAATTAGATGAATGAGAAGTATACAATGTTGAGCAAGAAGAGAAAATTTTGGCCTAATATTACAGAAGAGAATGAATAAAACTTCTTTGAAATGTTACTTTAGCTAAATCTGAAAGAATGGGCAGAATTGACCTGATAAAACAAATTGGGGCATATGATGTCATCAGATAATTTAATATCTCAAAGAAAACCTGCCTGAAATAGTCTCAATACGAAGTTTCAGAGGACAGAGATCATGATGGAAAATGAGGTCAAAGGGGACAGGTTATCTACATCCTGGTTGGAATAAGGCTATGAATAAGTATGGTCTATAATTACCAAGGTATGAAATGCACAGAACCAAAAGAATGAGATGTTGAGATTCCATTTAAATAAGGTACCCCAGTGTTACTGTGATGGGCTATTCTGAAGGAGACTTAGGTAAGTAAATCTAGCTGTACAAGAATGTTAATAGTTCTAAATGTAACACAAGGACTATGAAGACTGATAGGACCTACTCATATAATGTCATATTTTAGTAGGTAGTTAGATGTGCTGAACCCTAATGTGTATTTTTTTAAAAAATAAAATTTATAGAAAAGCAGCCAGGATTCTATGCCCTCAGTGAGTTAGGATCAGTAGTCTTCTCTATCTCAGGCTACCATTTTTCAAAACTGTCAGATCTTTCAAGACAGTTTACATTTCTCTTGAATGACATTTGTATTTTTCTACAACATTCAAATATTTTTTGTTAAAAATGTTAAGGTGACATTTTTAGTCACCAAAGATGAAGTATGTTTAAGTAACATTATGATTTTATTCATTAGCAAGCTCAATAAAGGCAAACAGGTAAACAATTACAATATCACATGACACAGGTATAAATACTTGGATGTATAAACATAGCTGTGAAAATAAAACCATTGAACTAAATATTATAAAGGCTTTAAAGATTAAAAGGATTTTTCGTTTTACTTTTTTATTATGAATAAAGTCATATTTTTTAATCCATGTATCCCCTTGTTCAAACTCCCTCCCTCCCTCTATCCCCCCTCCCAGTCACTCTCTCTTCTCCCCATCACTTTATCTCTTCTCTAGCAAGGGCAGGAGGTCCCAAAGTTCCAATGTGGCTTAGTTCATCATCCACTAATCACTTAGGTTTTAAGCTCCAAGAAACTAAGAACCATATTTCTTGATTTATTCTAGAATCACTGTTGCCGGGCTACAATGCATTAAGCTCTTTGTAAGAAAGATTTTCATTCTTTGAAGATTATATAAACTTGTTCAATGTATATTGATCAAAATCTTCCATTACCAGAGTGCCACTTCGTCTCATCTATTTAATTTTAGTTTTTGTTATGTCCAGAAGCAAGACAAAGGGTACAACATGTTTGCCAGGCTTATACACTGCAAGTAGCCTTGGGTGTCTCCATTAAATTAAGGATGAAGGAGGAAGATGTCAGGTAAGAGAATTTCTACTGAGCCCTCCTTCCTCTTTCATGAGCTTACTGGACAGTGGGCATATATGTCATTTGCTGACGTAATATGTATGACCTTTATTTGAGAGAAAATATGGGGTTATAATGCTTTTCACACCAATATTTTCTAGCCCTGAAAACTATTGCTGATAGAAAAATAAAGCTCTTGGTGAGTGTTCCTTTCTATTGGCTTTTTCCCTTTAGAGCTACATGAGCGCTAATTAGGGAGAATTATTTTCCTAAAGTGGGGCATGGTGCTTTGTCTGAGCACTGCAGCTGTAAAGTTTTAGAGATCACTAATTAGGGGTAGCTTATTTCTAAAGTCCTTTTGTTTTGCTAATTTTATTTTTGAAACTATAATATAATTACTGTGCATCCTCCTCCTTTCCTCCCTCCCAACCCTGTCTTTCAAATTCAAGGAAGAATTGGTTTTTTTCTTTTTTCATTGATTATTGTCCTATGCATATATGTGTGTAGGTTATTTCTCTCCTTTGAAATGTGCTGTGGAATAATCTTTTCATATACTGTAAAGATTTGTGACTTAAATTGGTTTAATAAAATGCTGATTGACTAGTAGCCAGGCAGGAATTATAGGTAGGGTAACCAAACTAAGAATGCCCAAAAGAGGAAGGGCAGAGTGAAGAGATGACAACAGATGAAGAGGAAGCAAGATGAGAATGTCTCACTGAGAATAGGTACCAAGGAACATGGCTAAACATAGATAAGAATTGTGGGTTAAACAAATCATCAGAGAAGCAGATGGTTGAGTGAGAGGTGCAACAGAGAAGGATGAAAAAGAAATGAATATCTTGATAGAGGAAGCCACTGTGGTTTTAGAAAGAAACCTGGTGCTAAGAAACCCTCCAAGAACCTAAAAGATGTCCCTGGATCAGACTCCAAGTAATAGTAGAGAGGGTGCCAAATAAGGCTTCCCCTATAATCAAATGAATGATCACCCTAATTGTCATTATCGAATCTTCATCCAGTAATGGATAGAAGCAGATGCAGAAATCCATAGCTAAGCACTAGATTGAGCTCCTGGTCCAGGTAAAGAGAAAGAAGGGAGAAAATACATGAACAAAGGGATGAGGGTCATAAAGAGAAAACCCTCAGAGATGGCTGATTCAAACTATTGGGAGCTCACTGACTCAAAAACAAGCATTGAGGAACCTTCAGGGAGATGAACTAAACCCTCCATAGGTAGATGACTGTCAAATGGCATGGGTAGTTTGTGGAGCTTCTTGCTGTAGCATCAGACTATGTTCCTGGTGCATAAACTGACATCCTGGAGCCCATTCCCTACAGAAGAGCTCCTAACCCAGCCTTAATACTGGGATGAAGGACTTAGACCTACTACTGGTTATGTCAGACTGAACTGACCTACCTTGGGACTCCCTGAACTTTTGGGAGAATGGATGGGCAGGTGGAATGAAAGAAGGCTGAGGGAGGACTGGGAAGGAAGGGAGGGGGAGCAGAGGTAAATATGGGAAAAGACTTTTTAAATAATAAAAAATAACATAAAGCAATAAGGGCTAGTTAGTAATAAGCCTGAGTTACTGGATGAGAATTTAAAAGTAATATTAAGCCTCTGAGTCAATAATTTAGGAAGTAGATGTTAAGTATTTATAAGTTGCTGGAGTGACAAAAATGTCTGATTACATATGACCCCCAAATATTTGGCAAGAATTTTCATATAAAATTTGAAAAAGCTTTTAAAAGGATTATAAGCACACACAAAAGAATCAAATTTGGCTTCTTGTTAATTGCTTTTTCTTAGGTAGAATCTGTTGTCCAGGGGCAAGCAGAAATGTGGCTCCCTTAAGAGATGGCTTCCTGACTCAGCAGCAAAATGTCAGCTCTTTTAAAAGGCTCTGCTGCCAAACACTTAAATGGAGTTTATGAGCAGTAGGTTGGGTTGCATATAATTTGGTGACAGTGTGAACTCAAAAACTTCCCAGAATTTGAGTAGTAAACATGGTTCCCAGAACTGATGGTAAATATTTCTCCACCTAAAACCAGCCTCTCAAGGAACCAAGGAATGAGTAGGATCAAATCGGCAGCTTTGGCATGGCTCTTAGCTGGTTGAAGGATCGTGTTGTCAGCAAAACATAGAGATGTGCAGTAAAAACACACTCAGACAAAAAAGACCTCTAAGCAGATAACAATGTGTTTAAAAATATACATAGGCATAGGAGAGAAAGAGAAGGTATAGGCAATCATAAAAAAAGAGATACATAGTTTTAACATAATGAAGTCCTTAAATGGATAGTAAAGTAATATAATAAAGAGCCATGGAAAGATGGAAAATACACAGGGAGTCTGAATACTGTATGTTACTGTATTATGTTTGAATTTTTGATTGCAGAGGAAGGAGCAACACTGGCTAAAAGACATTTGATTATAAATGTTGCTGGATTAATTCAACTTTAATATATTTTAAAAATGCCTTGACTTCAAAATTTTAGTCAAAAGATATGCTACTTTGGTGAAAATATTACGCTTTTGTTCCCACAAGAAATAAGAGACTGTGAATTAGTTCTCAGTTCATAAAAATTAGGTTTGACTGGGATGGGCAGGAGGGTTAGGGGAGTTTGGACAAGGGATATATGGGTAAAAAATGAGACTTTTTAAGAAAAATGAATAATAAAAGAAAAATCAGGTTCGATCAAGGAAGTCACCCTGAAAAAATCTCTGTTAGAAATGAATGGCCTAGGTGATCTAACATTTCAGAGTGTCTTTGTTGTGGTTTCCTCTGACTTCAGCAACCAGAATAGCTTCAAGGCTTCTGGCTGAGATTATCTAGTCTCATAGACTACTCCAGCCAAGACTTAATCATTATCCTGATTGTTTTTACTGCCCCCTAAAGATTACCAGCACCTCCAATCATCAAGAAGTAGTCCAAAGATTATGTCACATTCCCTAAAATAAATTATGGTTATTTATCAATGTTCAGGTGGTCAATTACAAGTTACTATTAGTAATGAGCAGAAGAAAAGCTGAATAAAGGATATTAGATTCAGGTACTTTATTGTAAAAGTAAAAAGGAAGATATAGCCATGAGAGGATAAAAGGGTAAATTATTGACTCTCATTCCATCAAAAACAACTATTAATCTTATGTATTTTATATTGGTATGGGTTTTGTTTCATTGATTCAAATTTAAAGTTAACTTTGCTATACTGTATGTATATTTCTTCTCTTTTTTATAGTATCATGTTTATACAGCTTATTTAGTATGTAATATGTAATTAAGAAATACAGGTTAACAAACATCTATAATAGTCATATTAGGTATGTTTTCATGGTCATACAAATATATATTTCAGATAGATAGGCAATCTTTAAATACTTTGAGGACCTACAGAATATGACATTTTAAAAGTTTTAATGACTTAGACTTTTCTCACCAGTGAGGCACATCTGTTCCTGTCACCACAAATTACTTCAAAAAGAATGATGAGCATCAAAGACACTCCATATGAAATTTGCTTTTCTTTTTGTTTTTTTTTTTATGACTATCCATGTGGGCAAAAAAATTGCCCTTGCCTCAATTTCTGACAGTTATTTTCTAAACTGGACCAGTAGGATGCTAGAAAGGCAACTGCCAAACTTTGACGAGATGAGATAGGACAAAGATTCAAAATTTCCTCCTTCACATGAAAGTCTGTCAAACATACTATGTCTTTAGGCCAGAGTTGGATTCCTCCAACATTGCAGAGGAAATTTGAGTGAATGTCTAGGAAGCTTAAGGTCCTAGTCATTAGGTAACATTTCATCCTTCTTGGGTCTTTGATGGAGTTGAAAAGTAAATAGTTATAATTATTATTTCCCTTAGTTATAACTGAATATAAATTAGATTCAAAACTTGAGACTAACCAAAATAAAATAGATAATTAATTACTTTCTCTAATATTGTCAAGTGCAAATGAATTAGATAATATTACTCTAATTCTTAATAATTGTTTTGTTGTATTTAATCTTACTATGTTAAAGTTAAAAATCTTCCTTTTTAATTAGACAAAATTGTGCAAATGATGAGAAATAATTCTCTAGTACACTGTAAAGATTTGTCACTTAAATTGTTTTAATAAAATGCTGACTGGCCAGTAGCCAAGCAGGAAGTATAGGCAGGGCCACCAAATTAAGAATGCTGAGAATATAAAAGGTGAGTCAGGAGTCACCAGTCAGAAGCAGAGGAAGCAAGATGAGACTGCTGTACTCAGAAAAGATAGCAAGCAACATAGATAAACATATATAAGGATTATGTATTAGTTTATATATAAGAGCTAGTTAGTAGTTGCTATATATACTAGCTATATATAAGTTAGTAACTTATATATAAGTTAACTAGTTAGTAGTTAGCATGAGCTACCAACTGATCATTTATAAATACTATTAAGCCTTCAAGTCAATAATTTAGGAAGCAGCTGCTAGATATTTGGATGTTGCTGGTGGGACATAAATATCCACTTACAGAAATCTTACATGGTACTTTTGATTTTCTTAAATCTGGTAATGCAGCATTTAGTTTCACATTCTAGGCCACAAATTCACAGGACTGCATATAGGAGGAGTTGTTTCTAACATGTCACATCAATGAAATTGTTTTCCACAATAAAATCCAAACCTTGTTCTTTGTCTCACCTATGGCATTATTGATCTTAGATCTTTGCATGAGATCTGGAGTAATGAAATGAGCAGCAGGAATCAATTGATAAAGATGGAAGGGTAAATACTGGCATATAAATGAGACTTCTTTATATTTGGTCAGATGCATTCTTCCTATCACCCTTTCATGGTGTAGGACATCATCTATATTCTACACTAAAGGAGCTGAGGTGTAGAGATACACAGTAATATGCACAAAATCTTCACAAAAATGTGAATCTAGGATACTGACTCATGATTTTCTACTTCCAACATAGGTGCATATTTTATTGTCTCTTTACTCTCACCCTTTCTGGTTGTTTAAATTGTATTTATTGTATCAATTGCAAAATAGTGTTTATCATGTCACAAGAATATCTGAAATAGAAATAAGCAATTGCTATATCAGCTATTATCCAAAAGTGAACTAAAGCTATTTGTCACTGTCTGTCTGCGTGAACAGAAAACTTGAGTATTATTCCTGGAAGCAAAATTTGATGACTCTTTTGTCAATAAACACTTTAAGGATTATAAGAATGGTTGCATGTCTGACAGTCTACTCAAAATGAGTAGCAAGAAGTTTGGAAGGTGTCTTGGTTGTTTTTTGTCAACTCAACACAAATGTTGACATTCAAACTAAATCAATTAAAAAACACCAGGATAGACATTACTTACTCATCTCAGGAAAAATTGATCAAGATGAAATTTCAGTTCTGAATATTTATGCCTTTAATATAAGGGCACTCATGTATATAAAAGAAACACTAATAAAGCTCAAATCCCACATGATTCTCACACCCTAATAGTGAGAGAATTTAATACCTCACTTTCACCCTTGGATAGGTCACCCAGGCAGAGATTCAACAGAAAAATAAGGAGTCTCACAGAAGTTATGATGTAATAGATATTTACAGAAATTTCCACCCAAATACAAAGGAATATACATATTTCTAAGCAACAAATGAAACTTTCTCTAATATTAACCACACAATTATTTATAAAGCAAATATCAATAGATGCAAAAAATGGAAACAATCCCTTGTATCATATCAGACCACCAGGCCCGAAAGTTAGAGTTCAAGAACATCAAAAATCACAGAAAGCATACCAACTCATGAAAACTAAACATCACTCAACTGAACTACCTCTGGGTCAAGGAAGAAATTAAGAAAGAAATCAAAGACTTCCTAGAATTTAACGAAAATGAATCCACAACATACCCAACTTGTGGGATACAATGAAAGCAGTCTTAAGATGAAAATTCATAGCACTTGATGCCTATATGAAAAACCTAGAGAAATCTCACACTGGAGACTAATAGCACATCTGAAAACCTTAGAACAATTAGAAGAAAACTCACCTTGAAGGAGTAGATGGCAGGAAATATTCAAATTTAGACTTGAAATCAATACAATTGAACAAAAATAGCAATATGAAGAATCAATGAATCAAAGAGTTGGTTCTTTGAGAAAGTCAACATCATAGATAAACCCTTATCCAAACTAACCAAAAAGCACAGACACAGAGTATCCAAATCAAAGAAATAAGAAATGAAAAGGGGGACATAACAACAGACTCTCAGGAAATCCAGAGAATTCCACAAAAATGGAAAACCTAGAATAAATGGACAGCTTTTTGGAAAGGTACAATTTACCAAAATTAAATGAACATCAGATTAAATATCTAAACAGACCTATAACCCTAAACAAAATTGAAGCTATCATTAAAAGCCTCCCAAGTACAAAATGCCCAGGTCCAGATGGTTTCAATACAGAATTCTACCAGACATTCAAAGAAGAATTATTACCTTTACTCCTCAACAATGTTTCTCACAGTAGAAACTGAAGGAATATTGCCAAACTTTTTTTTATGAGGCCTCAATTACTCTAATACCCAAGCCACTCAAAGATGCAATAAAGAAAGGGAATTACAGACCAATTTCTCCCATGAATATTGATGCTAAAATTCAAACAAAATTCTGGCAAACCATATACAATAACATATAAAAAATATGATTCATTCAGAAATGCAGGGATTTTTAAACATACAAAAAACTATAAATGTCATCCATCACATAAACAAATTGAAGGAAAAAAACCCACATGATCATATCCTTAGATGATGAAAAAGCCTTTGACAAACTCTAACACTCCTTTATGATAAAAGTTCTGGAGAGATCAGGAATACAGAAAAAATATTTAACTGTAACAATGGCAATTTACAAGAAGCAGACAGCCAACATCAAACTTAATGGAGAAAAATTCAAAGCAATCCCACTAAAATCAGAACCTAGACATGGCTGTCCTCTCTACTCTTATCCATTCAATACAGTTATCGAAGTTTAGCTAAAGCAATAAGAGAATGAAAGAAGATTAAGGGGATACAAATTGGAAAAGAAGAAGTCAAACTATCTTTATTTGTAGATGATAAGATCGTTTACAAAAGTGACTCCCAGCATTCTAACAGGGAAATTCTACAGCTGATAAACACCTTCAGCAATGTAGCAGGATACAAGTTTAATTCAAAGAAATTAGTAGCCCTCCTATTCACTAAAGATAAAGGGGGTGTTAAAGAAATAAGAGAAACATTACCCTTCATAATAGCTGCAAATAGGATTAAATACCTTGGAGTAACTATAAACAAAGAAATAACAGATCTGACACTGCTTCCGGTTCCGCCACCGGGACCTGTGCTCTCTGCGGCGTCCCAGCGCACTCTGGAGCAGGGGCAGCTGAACTCTGCACCTGGCCACACCCGCAGCTCCTGCTGCTCAGGGAATCTACTAGGAGCCCTACTGCGACCCTGAACTGAGTGAACTGAGCAAACCAACTGCAGGGGTCTCTGAGGGGCGGATTTGAACCCTGACCAGAGGTGAGGAGGGCTCGGCGGGC
>PVIH01011526.1:0-68670 GCA_004025045.1 Sigmodon hispidus
GGGAGGGAGGGAGGGAGGGAGGGAGGAAACAGAAAGATCGGAGAGGGGTGTACATAACCCAAGCCAAGCAGAATCCAGTTCCTCACCCAATCCTAGGCTTGCCTGCCCAACATGTCTGGAAAAGACAACAATGTCCCCTGATACCTCCAGAACGATGTTAGCCTGACACCTTGACTTTAGGCCAGGGGGCCTTTTCCAGATAGGGCTCACCAGCAGGAAAAATAGTAAATGTGTGATGTTTAAGCTCAGGGCATCTTTAGTGATTTGTTATAGCATCAAAAAGAAATAGATGAAGTGCTTTCTTCTTTACAGGAAGAAATTAAGGACAAATGAGCATGGTTCTTGTACCACAGAGGGACACATGAATCATGTATTATTCAGTTTCTTTATTCATTATCAAATATTACTGAGCTCCTTTTTTTCTTTATTTTTATGACAGAAGGTCTCAGGGAACCCAGGCTGGCCTTGAACTCAGTAAGTGTCCTAGGATAATTTTTTACTCCTCATTTTTCCTCAACCCCAGAAGTGCTGGGATTATAGGCATGTGCCACCACACCCAGTTGAGATTCCCTCTTAAGTAGAGAAGATTAATAGATGTTGGGGATAAAAAAGGAAAGGCGATTTTGAAGAATCCAAAGCAGTAATGAGATGAAGCTCGACGGTAGTGCAAATACTTGTTACATCCTGCCAAAACAACAACAACAACAACACAAAACAAAAAAGCAAATACAGAACTAGCCCTTTAGAGGCTAAGGCTCACAACCAAAAGGACAAAAGTCAAAACAAACAAAAATACGGCTAGGCTGTAACTCAGCTGCCAAGTCAGCTGAGTTGGGGGAGGGGTCAAGAGGCTGTTGGGCTTGAGCAGCTGAGTGGATAAATGAAGTTGTGAGGACGGAGAGAATTGGAGTAGGTGTTAAATACGCTCATCTGAGATGTATGTTGAACTTCTGAAACTGGAAATAAGAGCCTGGAACTCAAAGGGTGGTGTAGAGTACTTGCCCCTTGAGACTGCCGGCCTGTATGACAGAGACTTATTATTAATTATAAAAGCTTGCCCTTAGCTTAGGTCCTGCTATCCCTCTGTGTCCTGCTGGCAACTATGCTTTTCTTCTTCCCAGTATTCTCTCTGTGTGTCTGGAAGCCCCACCTATTCCTCCTGCCTAGCTATTGGTTGTTTAGCTTTATCTTACACCAGTCACAGCAATACATCGTCATACAGTGGACAAATAACCCGTGAGATTTCCCCCCCTTTTATCTAAATAAAAAAGAAAGCTTTTAACTTTAATATAGTCAAACTATATACAATACAAACAATTATTGGCCAGACAGTGTTGATGTACACCTTTAATCCCAGCACTTGGGAGGCAGAGTCAAGAAGATCTCTATGAGTTCAAGGCCCTCCTGGTCTACGGACTGAGTTCCAGGAAAGGATTCTAAGCTGCACAGAGAAGTCCTGTCTGAAAAAAAAAAAAAAGAAAGAAAAAAAGAAAAAGAAAGAAAGAAAAGGAAGAAAGAAAGAATAATTAAAATTACATCTCTTTTGTAATTTTTTTTAATAGGTAACTGAAAGACCCCCAAATGAGGACCTTTCCTCAGAAGGAGACCCTGAGTCCCAGAGACCAAACTGAGCCACGAATATCAGATGCAAATTGCATGAGGGTTTATTGGGGGAGCGAAGGTACCTCCGGGCGGCAGCAACTCGGGGAGCTAACTGGCGCGTTGAGGCTTTGTTCAGGGGCTTTTTATTGCATAGGGGAGAGCGGGAGGCAGACTTACAGAAGCAAAAGTCGTGGTTATAGGGAAAACAAGGAAATCATTTGCTCATTTAAACAACAACTCTTACTTATTGGATGAAGGCCTAGTGGCGGGAAGAAACGGCGGGAGGAAACGGTCGCTTGCTGGGAAGGGGGCTCCCTGAGCATTGGCCCTCATTACAGGCTTCTTGTGGTATGCAGTCCCCGTCATGTACTTCTGGTTATCTGATTGTTTCTTAGCAACCCTTCTACTATCTCCCTGCTTGCAGGCTTGTGCCTGTGTGCAGGGGCAGGGGAACCTTGGGCATGTCCGGGCAAGCCTGGACAAGTCTTATCTACTGGATACCTAAACTGAATGCCTGGGTCAAACCCTAGAACCCAGAGTCTTTCAGTAACAAAGAAAATGGTACAACTATCCAGTCTTCAACCCCCATCAGAGACCTGAGAAGACTATACTACCTCAGTAAATAGGAAGTACAGAGCAAGTAACTTCCAAAGCTATACAAGTGACAGAAAAAGCCAGCTTCCTCAACAGTTATCTATAGTTTCTCCACAGGGTTGGGGCATCCATCTTCGGCTTACAGGTCTAGAATATCTGTCAGACTTTTTTGTGAAGCAGGAATATCTGAAGGACTTTTCTACCTTGCCTTGGCAAAGTTTGGCAGTCACTTTCTTTTGTGTCCCGCTGTCCAGTTGGGACAGCATAGTATCAGCACTCAAGGCAAGGGCAATTTCTTGCCCAAATGACTAGCTTTGCCACATTGAAAGAAACTCCATACAGAGGTTCTTCAACTCCCATCATCTTTTTTTAAAGTAAATTGGTGCTGCCAGGAGCAGATGTATCTCGTTGTCATAAAAAGTCTTATGTTATTAAAACATTTAAAATGCCAAATTCTGTAGATTTCTGAAGTGTTTGAAAACCATCTATTAAAAATATCTGTTTGATCTTGAGAATATACCTAACATGACTGTAAGTTTGATTGTTATAGATGGCTAACTGTTAACCTGTCTTTCTTTGTCACTTTAACAAGCTTTCAAGAACTAAAACTATGTTATATTTTTGAATGACCTTGATAGGTACAATACCTTAAGCAAGAATTGAAACATATATGCGGTATAACAAAAATAACCTTAAATTTGTATCAATATTCAAATATTCATACTAATGTAAAATATTTAAGACTAGTGGTTATTTTTTAGTCTAAAAGTAGATTTAATAACCTACTCTTTCATTCTATCCTTTCCATATTTTCCCTTTTTCCTTTCAGAAAGAGATTTTAGAATCTAAGCTTTTTCACTTAATATTCTCTCTTATCATGACCATAACAACTTGCGACTAATCCCCCAAAACAATAACAAACATCCATAATTTACCTGATGACCAAAACCATACACCCCACCTCTTGGGGACATGGGCATCATTTTCTCTAAACTGCTTCCTGTTGTCTGAGAGCAATGGCATCTTTAGGGGACCCTGAGAACATTGGGGTAATGGTCAAGTCCTGGAAAAGCTAACTTTATTATTTTTTGATTGGGTTCTGTGTAATGGAAAAGTTTAGAACTTATCTGAAGTCTTGGCTGAAGTAGTCTGTAAGATTGGACCATCTCAGCTAGTAACTTTGAAGTTGTTCTGATGTAGAATTTAAAAATTCAAAATTAATAAAGGTCCAAAATCCCTGTGTTATAATATTTTTTATTCCTTCAAAAGACTTTATTATTTTTAAACTATTTTTCTATGACTGTATATATCCATTTTCTTTTCTTTCTTCAGCATCTAACCACATTTTTAAGCTTACTATAACCTGTGCAGGGGTTTCTTGGCCTGGACCTGATTTACTAAGCTCCTGAAGCTGCACATTGGCAGTGTTCTTTGACTTGTAAGCCAAACCTTAAACTGCTAAGTAGGCGCTAGGCCCTCTTCCACTAGTACATGGCCCTGCTGGCTGGCTCTACCCACTTTGGATTAGTAAGGACTTCATGCCTGTGGGGCCTGGCCTGGAGCTGGTCTATCCACTCCAGCCCAGGGAAGTTTCTGGATCCATGCTTTGATAGGTGTTTCTAGCTAGTCTTCCACAGCTGCATGCTGCCTATTGCTTATAAAACCTCATTCAAGTGCTTGGTAGCAGAGTCCCTTAAAAGAGCCATTCCTCTGTATGCTTTGAGTACTGAGCCTACTTAGGACTTTTTTTTTCTTCTTCAGCTTTTTTAAGCTCTATGTGAATTTATGAGCCAGATAAATTTATGGGCACCTGTAGTCAGAAGCCTCCCTGATCTGCCCTGCCACTCTCATGGCCATTTAGTCCCAAATAATCACATAAAGGCTTGTATTAATTATAAACTATTTGGCCTATGGCTCAGGCATATTACTTGCTAACTCTTACTCTCAAAGTAACCCATGATTCTTATCCATGTTTAGCCACATGGCTTGGTACCTTTTTCTCAGTGCAGCATTCTCATCTTGCTTCCTCTGCACCTTGCTGGCATCTCCTCTGCTCTTCCTCTTCCTGGAATCCCCCTTGTCTGGTTGCCCTGCCTATACATCCTGTCTGCCTAGCTTCTGGCTAGTCAGCATTTTATTAGGGTTAGGGTTACCAATATTTATAGTGACAGATATGTACAGTGTGCAAAAGCATAGTCCCACAGCAGGCACTATCTGTAGTTGTACTTTCACACTGAGGCACACAAATAATGAAATGAAGATTTATTATTAATTATAAAAGCTTAGCCTTAGCTTACTTAGAATTGTTTTCAACTAGCTCTTATAACTTAATTGACTATAACATTAACTTTTTGCCACATGGCTCATTACCTCATCTTTGTACTGCATATCTTGCTCTCCCTCCACATCTTGCTGGCAATTCCATCTTTCTTCTTTCCAGAGTTCTCTCTCTGCCCTGAAGTTCTGCCTATACCTCTTGCCTAGCTATTGGACATTCAGCTTTTTATTACACCAATCACAACAATACATCTTCACACAGTGCACAAATATTCCACAGTAGAGTGGGGCTACACTACAGTTAGAAATGAGGAAGCCAGAACCCCAAAATTCAGATGGGTTTAAAACAGTGAGTCCGGATGAGGCAGCAAGCAATGTCTGCAGAGGGAAGAGAGCTGAGGCTGAGGCGGAATGTCATGCAGCATTAAGGGACCCGGAAAAGGAAGAGTGATAGAGCAGGCTCACCCAGAGTGACTGAAGAAAGTTGCTTAGGTTCAGAACCCAGGTGAAGGACAGGGTTCAATGTCAAAGAGTATTTGTGTGGAGTGGTGCTGCACCAACACATTCTACAGTGTTCTCACCAGAGAAGAGTACTCGGGCATTGCTTTATGTTAATAGAAAGTCTTTATTAGCCAGCTGGAGACTACACTGGGTGGTCAGAATCCCAGTGTAGCCCCAAGACTTTCTCAGGGTGAGCCACAAAGCCACATCCCAGGTTGACATACTTCAGTTAAGAGGAACAGCTAGCCAGAAATGGAACTACTAACGCCACAAAGTAAGGCTAGTGGATTTTGAGACTTTCCCAGAACTATAGACTTTGATGGATTATGTCTTTGGTTATGTTTGGACAGGTGCTGCTGTCTATGTGCTGAATGTTATGACTTGCATGGTACTTCCATCATGGAGTCAGTTGTGCTAAAGTCTGTGGGCCCCAATGGTCTAAGTGAATGAGTGACATTGTGGATTCATCTTGATCTAAAGAGGTGTAGATGGTCCTAAGGACCATTAATTTTACTGAACTGATACATATTTGGCCATCTAGTTTAAAGTTCAGGACCCTGCTGTTAATCCAATAGGAACGTGAATTAAAGGTCCAGCCAATGCTGATAGCAAAGTAGTCAGTCAACGGGACCGAGAAAACTAGTACCAATTATCTGATTAATGATTTTGTCTCTCTCCCTGTCCCTCCCTCTCTCCGTGTATGTGTCTCTCTCTGAAGTTTTTTCCAACCACGGCAAGATTTTTTTTACTACTCCTGATTGATTACCACAGAAACAACAGGTGTTTCCCAAAGCCATACAGACACCTTATCTCATGAGAAGGAAGTCCAAGTCTCTCCAGATTTATAGGAACACTTCTGCAAGGATGTCTAACCATTGTTCTAATTCAGAAATGGAAACTTTCAGTGTCTCTAGGTCCTGAACAACCTGTCTGCTTAGTTTCTTAAAGGTCTCATCTCCCCTGATAAAGACTGATGTGTCTATGACTGTTGACCAACTATGCTTTCCAACCAGGAGTGGGATTACTGCACAAACTCTAATTATTATATAGTGAAAACCCAGAGCCAGTTATTGGGGAAAAGCTGGAATATCAGAAAGAGGAAACAGACCACAGTCAATTCTCACCCAGCCAACTTCTCAGGCTGAACAGGAGTCCTCTGCCTGCCTGCTCACTTCTACAGAAAGCCTGAATGTCTGCCTACACCTGCTTTAAATACCCTCCCTGCC
The DNA here is from genome assembly GCA_004025045.1 of Sigmodon hispidus. Taxonomy (NCBI): domain Eukaryota; kingdom Metazoa; phylum Chordata; class Mammalia; order Rodentia; family Cricetidae; genus Sigmodon; species Sigmodon hispidus. The sequence goes on from PVIH01011526.1 coordinate 6,201, forward strand.
CTGTTGCTTCACTTCAGGATTCAACTCTGCATCATAATCCTAGAATTAGGATTAGAGGTGTGAGGTTGTTAGGCCTTGAACTCACAGAAATCCAGAAAGATCTCTGTCTCCTGAGAGATGGGATTAAAGGCACGAGTCACCACTCTCTGACCCTCATGGCTTCACTGTGAGTGGTTCTGTCTTCTGATATTCCAGGCTGATTTCATTAAATATAAAATGTGTCACCACATGGGATTAAAACAGACTGGTGATATCATCTAGGCTAGGCGGAAAGCCAAAGGGGTGCTAGGACCAACCTGACAGGACTTTATGGTGATTATCTCCTCCTACAACTGTGAAGGTAACAGGCATCACACCATGGATCCAACACGCCTGGGTCAGTTTTTCCTCTGTAGTCCAGGGTCTATAATAAAATGTATTTTTTTCCATTATATGCTTTATATAAGAAATCTTTATCATAAGAAATACATTTAGTTAAACCTTTAGAGCATGCCCACCAAGTAGTCTCAGGGGCTCAGTAATATTGTTTTGTGCGGATGAGTTACCCCATAAGGCAGAATAGCAGGCATCAGAATAAGAGGAAATGTCTGGGTTAAAGGTTTTAGATCTTAGATAAGATTCAGCTTCTTGTAAATCCCCTAATGTTAATTTAGGCTGCCTCAGTCACACTAAGTTTTGTCTGTCGATTGGCTGACAGTCTGGTTAGTTCCTATCCCTATGTAGTACAGGGGCCAAGGGTCTAAGCATAAGTAGCAAATCCTGGCCGGTTTCTGACCAGGAATGATTAACTAACTGGTGGACATTTTCAAGAATGAAAAATAGGGATAGGGATCCCCCAGCTTTCTGAACAGCAGGAGGTGGGTCTCTGACCCTATATGTGTTAAGTGCTTTGGAGGGAAGTGTTGGTAGAGACCTTAGCATGTTAAGACCAAAGGTCTGGGGACCTGGTGGGAGGGGGTGTCTACAGGGTCCCTTCCTGTGGCATAGAGTCTGATTCCCATGTTTTCTCTGTTCCAAAATACCAGAATCTTTCTTAAGGAATTTTTCAGAAAGTTTGTTTCATAATCCCAATTTTTTGTAATGGAAACTCCCTAGTTTTTGGCAACTAGGAGGCCCACTCACAAGGCATACATTGTACATAAGCTCTGTCTTTAAAAAAAATTAAAAGAGAAAAAAAACCCTTTTCTTGTCTTAACAGGTAAACTCTCATATCTTTCCTTTCTTCAATACAGCTACACACTTAGAGTGAGCAGCCGTGAGCAAAGGCCCAGATGAAATGGTTTCCTGGTCTGTAGTCACAGTAGTAAATACCTTTCCTGTGTCTTCCTCAGTTCAGAGGTCCAGCACTGAGAGCATGGGGTTTGGACCATGACCCTGAATTCATACCAAACATAATACTCAGGAACACATAGAGGGAGAGGGAGTGGAGGGACCTGGAGCCCAGTGAAACCTTAATTTTAATGGGTCCATAGTCCAGAGACAGTCCATTTGGCAACATAAGTCCAGCGCTTCAGCTCTCTTGACCCAGGCGTGTTGGATCCATGGTGTGATGCCTGTTGCCTTCACAGCTGTAGGAGGAGATAATCACCATATAAAGTCCCGTCAGGTTGGTCCCAGCGCTCCTTTGGCTCTCGGCCTAGCCTAGATGATATCACCGGTCTGGATGATGGGAAAACTGAAGGTGAGTTTGGAGGTTGGCTGGATCTCAGATAGTCCAGTGAGTAGCCTTTACAGCCGGCCAGAGGGCCTGTGGTAACTAGAGAAAGGGATGGTTAGAGAATTTTGTCAACTACTGGTCTCTGAGCTGAGGAAGAAGTGGGGAAGGACTTTCTTTTTCTTTCTCTTTTTCTTTCTCTTAAAGATTTATTTATTTATTTATGTATACAGTATACAGAAGGGGGTACCAGATGTCATCATAGATGATTGTGAGCCACCATGTGGTTGCTGCGAATTGAAGTCAGGACCCCTGGAAGAACAGTCAGTGCTCTTAACCTCTGAGCCATCTCTCCAGCCCCTGGAAGGTCTTTCAAATGTAATCTCTTGGGATAAATCCCTCTCTACCCAAAGCAAAGCAAAGGGGTCTAGCCACTCTTCACTGGGCTCTCATGAGAGTTTTGTTGGGATTTTTTTAATGTCTTGCTTTTTTTTTTTTTTTTTTTTTATTAGATTAGCATTAGCTACGGTGGCTCTTAGACAGCTGGGCCGCCCTGTGACTACAGACAGGCTCCAGTCATTCGGACATGTATATCACATGACTTTCTCATGATCCCAATTTTGGGTTAAAATCCCCTTTTGTAATGTTTTTTTGTGGACAAACAGATGAAAAGGTTTTGAGACATCTGGAAGTGTCAGGGCTAGAGCCCAAGTCTGCTGTTTTTGAAGCCTCAAATGCCTTTTGTTTAGTCTCAGTCCAGATTAGGGGCCCAGTGTCCCCCTTTGCCCTGGTGTATAGAGATGTTGCTATTTCCATAAAATCTAGTACCCAGAGGCAGCAGTGCCTAGCTGTACCCAGGAACTCTGAAACATGTCTCTTAGTCTTTGTAGTTCGGATCTGAAAGAGGCAGCAATCTCATAGAAACTAGCTCCTTTGCCCCCCAACCCCCTCAGCTGGTGCTAAGATAGGTAACCTCTGATGTACAAAGCTTTTTTTTTTTTTTTTTACTTTGTTTTGTTTTTTGTTTTTGTTTTTAAACTTTATTTATTTATTTATTTGCCTTGGTGTTTGCCTGGAACTGGAACTACAGACAGTTGTTAGCTGCCATGTGGGTGCTGGGAATCGAACCCAGGTCCTCTGGAAGAGCAGACGGTGCTCTTAACCGCTGAGCCATCTCTCCAGCCCCATTTGTTTTGTTTTGAGGTAAGGCTCCTCAGTGCAGCCCTGGCTGTCCTGGAACTCACTCTGTAGACCAGGCTGGCCTAGGACTCAAGAGATCTGCCTTCCTCTGACTCCTGAGTGCTGGGATTAAGGCATGAACCATCTCTGCCCAGAAAGGAAGGTGGCTTTCTTAGTCATCAGTCTGTAACCCACTTTGTATTTCTTCCCACAGCCCCTCAGTAGCCCTTTGATGATTTATTTTACTTTTAGAGGTTAGGAGGAGGTTATTTACATATTATAAGAGTATGGTCCCAGGAAACCTCAGATAGAAAGGCAGGAGGCTGACATTTAGTGTATCATTAAACAGGAATGGAGAATTTTTGAATCTTTAGGGCAACCTGTTCTGTGTAGTTTCCCCTCTATAACCTCCCCTGTGTTTGTCCATTTAAAAGCAAAGATGGGGATTTGACTCACCTCTGCCAATGGAAGGTTAAAGAATGCATCTTTCAGGTCCAAGACAGTGTACACCTGTTTCTCTGGAAGAATCACACTCCTGAGAATGAGAGGTCCCTGTTTCTTGACAGTCAGGAGAGGTGTATTCCCGGGGGAGTAGCAGGGTCCCAGGATGCCTGTATGTGAGGCAATATGGACTGTGATTTCCGCTTTTGTTTCCAGGGTCACTGGGTAGTGTTTAATCTGAATGAGAGTAGCTGAACAGGTTAGTTGAACAATTATAGGAATTTAGTGTTGGGCCAGTCCCGAGGGATTGGCTTATGTCCAAAGCCCTGGGAATCTTTATTGTAAATTTGAGACATATTTCAAGTGTATCTTATGATTGGGGGCAGGACTTCCAGCTAGGCAATATTCTTCTGACAGAGGACAAGATATTAAAATTGTGCTCAGTATTATAAGTCTAACTGCATGCCATTATCAGAGAAGGTGACACTGGTTTTTATTTTACAAAAAATGTCCAGTCTCTCAATTGGTTCTCTATTGTTATACACCTTGTGAACTACCTCCAGCAACTGTGACCTATTTATATATCTAGACTTTTTAACTTATATAATTTTTTCTAATATCTGTGGTCTATTGCACAAACTCTAGTTAGCATATAATAAAAACCAAAGCCAGATTTTGAGAAAAAGCTGGAATGTCAGAAAGAGAAAACAAACCACAGTCAATTATCACCCAGCCAACTTCTCAGGCAAGTGCTATCTTCAAGGGTCTTCAGCTGGCTGGTCACTTGTACAGAATGCTCCATTTCTGCCTTCTCTTACCTTATATATCTTTCTCCATCCAGCTGTTTTACTTCCTGGTTCAACTCTGTATCTAATCTTAGAGTTAGGATTAAAGGCATGAGCTACTACTGTTTGGTGTTATGCCTTGAACTCACAGAAATCCAGAAAGATTTCTATCTTCTGAGTGATGGGATTAAAGGTATGAGTCACCACCACTCACTGACCCTCATGGCTTGACTGTAGCTGATTCTGTTCTCTGATATTCCAGGCTGGTTTTATTAAACATACAATATATCACCACGGGAGTTGACTGAGTGACAAAGGAAATCATTTTAGCAGTTATCATTAATCTTTCTTAAAAAGACCTATTGAAAAGTGTTTGAAATCTCCTTGGGCAGAGAAGGGAATTTATTCTATCCAGACCCAGTTATCCAGCAGCGATTCCTCCAGGGAAGGCAGGGAGGGAATGGTAGGTTTTGAGTTTTTCGATTATATTGATCAATGGGTGAAAAAAATGACGTAAATCATAAAAGAAGAGTGGAATTTTATTTTTCTCCTCTTTCTGGCATTGTTAGAACAGGTGCAGGAACAGAGAGAATATACCCAGGGATCTATTCCCCGACCCTGGATGCATTCCACTTAGATTGTAGACAGCCCTGAAAGAGAGGCTTGGCCTCTCTCTCCTCCTCACAGGGACCTCAGGAGCAAAAATTAAGTAATAAAACAAGCAAGTCCTCTGGGAGGAAGACAGGTGGAGGATTTTTTTGTTTGTTTCCTCTGAGTGTTTCAGGAGAGCCAAAATTATTATTTGAGTCACTAACAAAAGGTCACAGGTCTTAAGTTGGTCACACCACAGAAAGTCACTGGTCAATACAAGGAAACAACTGACAAGCACACACACACATACACACACACACACACACACAGAGAGAGAGAGAGAGAGAGAGAGAGAGAGAGAGAGAGAGAGAGTCAGGAATCTGGTGACATCTCATATAGGTCAGATGTTGAATCAGCAGCTGCGTCTGACCTCTGCTATGTGTTCAAACAGAAGGCCTTGTTTCCTTTTGGATCAGACTCCTCTGAAATATTAGGGTACAACTGATCTAGAACATCCAAAGACCTGGAACATCCATCCTTAGTTGCCTAGGAACATCCCAAGTTGCCTACTTCCTAGGAGTTCCTTGACAAAACTGTAACAGCCCCGGAATTCCAAGGTCTGTTTATCTCTGACATCTTGGTGGGACCTCTAGAAATGTGGGGTATTCACCAGAGAAGACTGTTCAGACACTGGTTTAAGCCAATAGAATATCTTTATTAGCCATCTGGAGGCTACACTGTATATTTGGGATCCCAATGTAGCTCCAAACCTTTCTCAGGGTGAGCTTTTAAACACAAACACCATATCCTGGGTTGACACACTCCAGTTAACAGGAACAGTTGGCCAGAATCAGAACTACAGAAACCAGACAGTAAGGCTAGTGCTTTTAGAGACTGTGGTGGTTTGGAAAAAAAAATAGTCCCCCCGAAAACCCGAACTAAGACAGAGACTTTCACAGAACTGTGGACTTAGATAGATTAGGTTTTTGTCTTTGTTTTGGCAGGTTGTTTTGTCGATGTGCTGAGTTTATGGCTTGCATGATATTTCCACCATGAAGTTAGTTGTGCTAAAGTCTGGGGGCTGTAACAACAGTTCAGATAAAAGCCCTAGGGGATAATGTGACAGTTTCCCCACACTCATTCCATTAAGTCCTGGGCAGAGGCAATAGCCCTCCAGAGGCAGAAACAGGCAGGAGGAGCCTTGTGAGTTCAAGACCTTCCTGATGCACACAGAAAGTCCCAGAGAACAGATATAGACAATTCTTTTGTTTTCTTTCACAATTTCATGTGCATATAATTTTAACATATTTTAAAGGTGTGTGTGTGTGTGAGTGAGAGAGAGAGAGAGGTATGCAAGTACTTACAGAGGCCAGAAGACAGTGCTGAGCCCTGGAGTTACAGTGGTTTTGAGTGGCCTGACACGGGGAGTCTGGCAGTGCAGAAAGTGCTTCTAACCATCTCTCCAGGCCTGGTGTATTTAATAATTTTCATCACATTTAACCATAGTTACTTTTCATTATTCTCTCATTCACATTCCATTTCTACAAAAATCCCTTTGTGTTCACACATATACACACACAGCCCCACACACATATTGCACAAATTTTATTTGGTTTTAAAATAAAAACCAGGAGCCAGATATTGGAGAAAAGCTGAACTATCAGAGAGATAGAGAAACAAACCACAGCCACTTCTCATCTGCCAACTCCTCAGGCCTGTCTCCAGGAATCCTGACGCCAAGCCTCTCTGTCCTCAGCCAAAAAGGAAAGTGCCAGGCAAAGATGAACTCCTCCCTTCCTTCTCTTTCTGCCCAGCTATCTCCCTTCCTAGTTCAGCTTTCCTAGAGCTAGGATTAAAGATGTGTGCCAGCACCTTCTGGCTCGGTTAGGCCTTGAACTCACAAAATCCAGATATATCTCTGCCTCCCAAGTGATGGGATTAAAGACCAGCACTTCCTGACCTTCAAGTCCTGACTCTGAGGGTGGCTCTGTCCTCTGATATTCCAGACTATTTTTATTAAATATACAATATATCAGTACACACATTCATACACATACAGAGAGGCAGGAACACATGAGTCACATAAATTTTTTTTTATAGATGTTCAGATTCTTTCAGACTCTTTTTGTTCTTCTTACCAGGAATGGTAAGGCCTTAAGGACTTCTGTGATATGCCTGCCATGAGTAAGGAAGGCTGCTTGCCTCCCGCACTGACCACAGCCTGGGTGGGTCAAAGGTCAGTGTTCTGGAGAGCAATGACGTGCTTGTGCTGTTGAGTCACATAACACACATCTTACCCTAGAGGGATGAAGTTAGGCAGATGTGACAGAAAATGTGCAGCCCACAGTTCATCTCACCACAGAGCCCTTTGTAGGGAAGAGAGGCTCTGCTGTAAAAGAAGCCATGGGAAGCATTAGGAAGTAGTCAAGGAGCTCTAGAAAGGTTTGGTGTGGTGGAGCACACCTTTAATGCCAGGACTTGGAAGGCAGAAATGGGAGGATCTTTGTGAGTTCTAGGCCAACCTGGTTTATATAATGAGTTCCAGGACAGCCAAGACTACAAAAAGAAATAACAACATGGAGACTTATTACTAATTATGAAAGCTTGGCCTTAGCTTAGACTTTTCCTCAACTAACTTTTATATCTTTAATTAACCTATTTTGGGTCTGGAGAGATGGCTCAGAGGTTAAGAGCACTGGCTGTTCTTCCAGAGGTCCTGAGTTCAATTCCCAGCAACCATATGGTGGCTCACAACCATCTAGAATGAGATCAGGTGCCCTCTTCTGGTGTGCAGGCAGGATGCTATGTGCATTATAAATAAATTTTTAAAAAGATTTTTTTTAAAAAAAAAAAGTTAAGCTGTTTCTATTAATCTATGTTCTGGCACATGGCTCAGTCACCTCTCCTTTGTACCATATATCTGACATCAGCGTCTTGCTGGCGTCTCTCAGGCACTTAGACACATCCTGAGTTCCTCTCTACCTGAAAATTCTGCCTATCCTCTCTTACCTAGCTATTGGCTATTCAGCTCTTTATTAAACCAATCAGAAGGCTCCTTGGCAAAGACACATGTTTACAAAAAAATTATCCCACAACAAAAGAAACAAAGGAAGGAAGGGAGGGAGGAAAAAAGGGAGGGAGCGAGGGAGGAGGAAGAAGCACTTGACCTCAAGCATCCTTTGGTCTTAGTCTCCTTTGAGCTGTGACTATGGGTACCAACCACCATACTTGGTAGAAACGAGTGTTTAGTGAAGGAGAAAATAACATTTTTAAAAAAGATTTGTTTATTTTTATTTTATATTCAGTGGTGTTTTGCCCTGAAGCTAGAGTTACAGACAGTTATGAATTACCATGTGGGTGCTAGAAATTGAACCCAGGTCCTCCGGAAGAGCACTCAGTGCTCTTAACCACTGAGCCATCTGTCCATCCCCCAAAACAACATTTTTAAATGCTGTCTGAAAAGATAAACTGGTGAGAGTAAAAACTAATGGTGCAGGAAAGAGATCTAGAAACTTAGAATGGGGCTGAGTGCTGCGATGAAGGGATGGTCTCATTCTGAATATGTATATACATCTCCTAGTATCACTTTATTCAGAGATGTGCTACCTCAAATATGAGTAAAACGTAAATTTTATTAGGTTTGTTTATTTGGTACATGATCACACTATGTAGCCTGGTTGTCCTAGAGATCACAATGTAAACCAGTGTGGCCTCAAATGCACAGAGATTTGCTTGCCTTTGCCTCTGAGTTCTGGGCTTATGTACCACCATACCTAGAAAGAAATGTAAAACGTAAACACTGTATTTCAGATATTATTTTTATGTGTATGAGTGTTTTGCCTCTGTGTGTGTGTGTGTGTGTGTGTGTGTGTGTGTGTGTGTGTGTGTGACATGCATGCAGGACCCAAAGAGACCAGAAAAAGGGCACTGGATCCCCTAGAACTGGAGTTAAAGACGGTTTTAAGCTACTTGATGTGGGTGCTGGAAACGGAACTTGTGTTCAAGGAAGTGTAGGATGAGGATCAGCAGCAGGAGTTTGCCCTGTAGTCAGGAAGGCCCAGGTGTCATCCCCAGCATGCAAAACAAAACTCTGCAGTGAGTATGTGCAGTGAGGATCCTTACATTGTTGCTGAGAATGTGAAATTGCACAATTTCTAGTATTGAAAAACTATATTGTTTTGTGTGCGTGTGCACACCACAGTGGTATGCGGGGGGTGGGGGGGGTGGGGGTGGGGAGGGGGGTCTGAGTTTATATAGCTCACCCTCTCTACCACGTGGGTCCCAAGATCAAAGTCAGGTTGTCAGGCTTGAAAGTAAGTGCTTTGGTGAAATGAGTCATCTCAATTGTCCTAATGGTACAACTTTTATCTGGGAGACACAAATATACCCAAGAAGGAAGCCCAAGATCTGGGAATTTAAAATTGACCTCTGACATGGGCCTGATGGTGCACACCTTTAATTCTTGCACTTAGGAGGCAAAGACAGGCAGATAGCTGTGAGTTTGAGGCTAGCCTGGTCTACGTAATGAAGTTTCAGGATATCCAGAGCTACATAATAATACCCTTCCTGAAAAAACAAAACAAAATAAAATAAAATAAAAATCTGCCTCCATTGATTATCCAGGAAGGAGCTGGAACAGTTAAGAGGAAAGGCTTTGAAGAGCTTGATAGGAACCAGCAGGCCCAGGAAGCTTGCCTGGGCCTGGAAAGCATGGTGGCTGAACTTTGCCATGAGCAAAGTTCTTGGAAGTTTGTTTCTTATTTCTTTTATTTTCTTAAAGATTTATTTATTTTTATGTGTTGGTTTACCTGAATGTATGGCTGTGTGTGAAGGTGCCAGATCCCCTGGAACTGGCGTTGCAGACAGTTGTGTGCTATGGTGCAATCCTCTTGTACACTGTAAAGATTTGTCATTGAATTGGTTTAATAAAATGCTGATTGGCTAGTAGGTAGGCAAAATGTATAAGTGGAGTGATCAAACTAAAAATTCTGGAAAGAGGAAGGGCGGAGTCAGGAGTCACCAACTAGGTGCAGAGGAAACTCAAGATGAGAATGCTGTATTGAGAAATGGCTAGACAAAGGTAAGAATTATGAGTTAATTTAAGTGTAAGAGCTAGTTAGTAATAAGCCTGAGCGACTGGCCAAGCATTTAATAATATTAAGTCTCTGAGTCAACTATTTTGGAAGCAGCTGTCATGTATTTGGGAGTTGCTGGTGGGACAGAAACTTCTGCCAACAGTTGTGAGTTGCCATGTAGGTGCTGGGAATTGAACCCTGGTCCTCTGGAAGAGCAGTCAGTGCTCTTAACCAGTGATCCAGAAATGCTGCCTACTGGCTCAATCCCCATGGTTTGCTCAGCCTGCTTTCTTATAGAACCCAAGACCACCAGCCTAGGTGTGATCCCACCCACAATGAGCTGAGCCCTTCCATATCAATCAGCAATTATGAAAATGCTCTACACGCTGTCTTTGACTCTTCTGCCTGCTCTTGTGATCTATTTCCTCCTACTGAGTTGCCTCATCTTAAGGGTTTATGCAATGTTTGGTTGATATCCCTGAATGGATCTGGGGAAGAAGAATGATGGAGGGGGAGGAACTGGGAGGAGAGAAAGGAAGGGAAACTATGATCTGGCTGTAATATATATTAAAATAATAATTTTTAAAAAAGAAAAGAAAAAAGAAAATACCCCATGATTTTGCCTACACCTGTATTTTATAAACACATTCTTTCAATTGAATCTTTTTTCTCTCAGATGACTCTAGTTTGTGTCTACTTGACATAAAAACTAGCCAGGACACAAAGCAAAACCATTTCTACGAGGTAGATAAAGATCTCTAGTAAAATTGTTCGACCTTCACTTCCAATATCTTCACAATACTTGATGAGTGTGTTTGGTGAGCCTTCTACCAGCAGAGGGCGCCATCACCACACTGCACGCTCCAGTTAGGTCAGTAAACAATTACTATAGCTGGATCATTTGGTTCCCTCAGCCCAGGAATTCTTATTTTTAAAACACTAGTGAGCCTGCATGGCTCTTCTGTCCTTGCTTTTTTCACACACACACACACACACACACACACACACACACACACACACACACACACACACACACACACACACACACACACACACGCCCTCAGTGACTAGCCGAGGACACTGGATCCCCTGGAGCTGGAGTTACAGGTAGTCGTGATGTGGAGGCCTGATCAATGCCAAATGGCATAGGTGCCTGGTGCCTGCAGTCAGAAGAGTGCCAGTTGTGGTTCACAGCCTTAATACTGGCACTCAGGAAGCTACACAGGGAGAATTTGAGATCAATTCAAATCCAATCTGAGTTTAGCCACACACACACACACACACACACACACACTCCCCAAACAATAATCCTGGCACATATCCTTATGTCTCAATCTCCATATAAATTCTAAAGGATTCATCCATACCATTACATTAACCAGTTTCTCACTAAAAAATAATTCACTATAGACATAGACAATTCATTCATGTAGAACAGAGCTTTTAGTCTGTCTTTGCTGATGAAGACTCTCATGGACATCTTGTTACCCATAAAATTTGACCTTTTTTTTTTTTGAGACAATATGACAGAATTACCTATGAGTTATTTCTTAATTTGATGTTTTCCAAATGAAAATATCTTTTCTAAATAATGTGAAAGATTCTGGGCAGTCATGTTGTATACCTTTAATCCCAACACAGACAAGACATGAGGCAGAAGAATCTCTAAATTTGAGGCCAGCCTGGTCTACAGGCAAGATCCAGGACAGCCAGGGCTACACTGTATCAAAAACCAACAACAACAACAACAAAAATAAATAGATAAATAACAGTAAAATAGGGGCTGGAGAGATGTCTCAGAGGTTAACAGTACTAACTGTTTTTCCAGAGGTCCTGAGTTCAATTCCTAGCAACCACATGGTGGCTCACAACCATCTGTATTGAGATCTGGTGCCCTCTTCTGTATACCATATACATAGTAAATAAATTTAAAAAAATGAATAAATAAATAATAGTAAAATAATAATAATGTGAAAGACATCTGAGTTTGCTACCTCCAAAAACTACCACTTTAGTAGGAGGATCATCTGAAGTGGGAGAAAATAAGAAATAACAGAGATATTTAATGCTATTTGTTATTTTAAAGGTTGATGTTTCCCTGATTTCTTTTTCAGCCCTTTTATCATTTGTGTATAGGAGGGCTATTGATTTTTTTGAGTTAATCTTGTATCCTGTTACATTGTTGAAGGTGTTTATGAGCTGTAAGAGTTCCCTGGTAGAATTTTGGGGGTCACTTATGAAAATTATCATATCATCTACAAAAAAGAGATAGTTTGACTTCTTCTTTCCCAATTTGTATCCCCTTAATCTCCTTTTGTTCTCTTATTGTTTTACCTAAAACTTCAAGAACTATATTAAATAGATAAGGGGATAGGGGACAGCCTTGTCTTAGTCTTGATTTTAGTGGGATTGCTTTGAGTTTCTCTCCATTTAGTTTGATGTTGGCTGTCGGCTTATTGTAATCACCTTTATTATATTTAGGTATTTTCCCTATATCCCTGATCTCTCCAGGACTTTTATCATGAAGAAATGTTGGATTTTGTCAAAAGTTTTTTCTGCATCTAAGAAAGTAATCATGTGCTTTTTCTTTCAGGTTGTTTATATGATGGGTGACATTGACAGTTTTTCATATGTAGAAACATCCCTGCAACTCTGGGATAAAGCCTACTTGATCAAAATGGATATATATATATATGTTCTTGAATTTGGTTTGCCAGTATTTTTGCATCTTGCTCATGAGGGAAACTTGTCTGTAATTCTCTTTCTTTTTTTTTTTAAACTTTATTTATTATTTATTTATTTGCCTTGGTGTTTGCCTGGAACCGGAACTACAGACAGTTGTTAGCTGCCATGTGGGTGTTGGGAATCGAACCCGGGTCCTCTGGAAGAGCAGACGGTGCTCCCAACCACTGAGCCATCTCTCCAGCCCCTGTAATTCTCTTTCTTTGTTGCATCTTTGAGTGGCTTTGGTATCAGGGTGACTGTAACCTCTAAAAAGAGTTTGACAATGTTCCTTTGGTTTCTATTGTATGAAACAGTTTGAGGAACATTGGTATTAGTTCTTCTTTGAATATCTGCACTGAAACCATCTGGCCCTGGGCTCTTTTTTTACTTAGGAGACTTTTAATAACAACTTCAATTTCCTTGGGGGTTATAGGTCTATTTATTGGTCTTGATTTAATTTTGGTAAGTGGTACCTGTTCAGAAAGCTGTCCCTTCTTTTTTTAACGTTTTCCATTTTAGTGGAATATAGATTTTCAAAGTATGACTTAAGGATTCTCTGGATGTCCTAGGTATCTGTTGTTATATTCCCCTTTTCATTTCTAATTCTGTTAATTTGGATTCTCTCTCTCTCTCTCTCTCTCTCTCTCTCTCTCTCTCTCTCTCTCTCTCTCTGCCTTTCAGTTAGTTTGGATAAGGGTTTATCTATTTTGTTGACTTTCTCAAAGAACCAACTCTTTGATTCATTAATTCTTTGTATTCTCTTTGTTTCAATTTTATTGATTTCAGCCCTGAGTTTGATTATTTCCTGCTGTCTGCTCCTTATAGGTGAGTTTGCTTCTAATTGTTTTAGAGCTTTCAGCTGTGCTGTTAAGTCTCTTGTGTGACAAAAAAGTCTGCCCTTCCTCTTTCTGCCGGAAACCAAAGCATCAACTTCTCTTTCTAAAGCTGAGCCCTTTCTGGAGTCTGGAGGGGCTAGTCCAGCTAGAGAACCTCCTGTGATAGGGGAAAGAAACTCTTTCTTCTTCCTTCAAATGTCAGAAGAAAGTAATAGTGTGTATTTTCTTTATAAAACATAGCAGATGTAGAATGTAAGAATCCTTCAAGATGGGTCAGGCTCATATCTTAATCAGAAGCAGGCAGATAACTGTAAGTTCAAAGTCTACATAATGAATTCCGGGCCAGCCAAGCCTGTACAATGAAACCCGGGAAGAAAAAGATCCTCCAGAAATGACTGTGCTTCTACCACTTACATCTTTCTCTATAGCCGTTGTTACAACTTCAACTCAAAAAGAAAACTTCAAATACCGTGATTCAAGGAAAAGACTGTTTCATGACATCTGTATAGTTATAAAACAAAGGGAAGTCATAAATCAAGACGTTTTCCAAATATGTTGGTATAAATCTCGGAGTCTGACTACAGCAAATGGGAATTCATGGTACAGGCCTCAGAGCTACCTTGTGACATCCCTGCAGTGGGGATTGATGGAATCTAGTGGCCTGTTAAATGAATGCATTCCAAAGTGTGTGTCTCGGTATGTATTCTTGATAGTTAAAATGATGGGTCAGACACAGAGGTAGACAATGAGTGGCTAATAAGGGGACTAATAGCCTAGGATACTTTGGATGTGGACCTGCAACATTCCAATTCTGCATAGTCACAAAGGGCTTTTTAGTCAGTCTCCAGGAGAATCTTTAAGATGGGAGTGGTTGTGCTGGGCGCTTCATCCTGCGGTAACGATTCACCACGTGACTGCTCTTGTTCTTTTCTCCTTTATGTCCAAGGTCATTCACCACTTAATATCTCAAAGGCTCTCAGAGGCCTGCCTGGGACAAGTGAGGAGGTCATAGTCTCCCAAGGATTCCTGTAAATGATTTGAACCTTCTGTTGAGGATGGGTGACAAATGTCTTTAAAGTACCTATAGTTAAAAACTTCTTGTAGTAATAGAACAGCTCTAAAACTCAGAAAAGGCATCACATCCCTGTAATGTCAGCACTCAGGAGGCTGAGGCCAGAAGCTTGAAAGCTTTAAGCCAATTTGAGCTAAATCGTGAGCTCAACGCTAGTTTGGGATGGACAAGACCTGTTTATAACAGACAAACAAACAGTAAGAAACATTACTTTTTGCAGGTACAAACCAAGGAGAAAGACCTAATGAAATGTTTACTATAACACCTTGATCAGGAATTTTTAGCCTCAAGAATTCTGAGGAAACCCTGATAGCATGCTAGTAGGGGCTGGAATCCCAGCATCTCCTGGTTTTAACTACTTAGAGAAACCCTGTTTCAGAAAACAAAACAGAGTTGGGGATTTGCCTCAGGGATAGAGCTCTCAGCCAGCATGCACACCGGGGTCCAGCATCTGCAGAAGCAAAAAATAGAAAGACTTGTGACAAATAAATCTCTGTTGAATGAGCCATATAATTCGAGCTATTTTGGCTGTAGCAAACTCAAACAGCAGAAAAAGAAAAGAACCCAAACAAACAAAAACCTACCACTCTAACAGGTTCAAGAAGTCCTTTTAAGCCTGACAAAGAACAGCTCATGACTTTGTTCTTTTGCTTGTTAGTTATTTAGGATCTTGCTGTTTAGCACAGGCTGATCTCAAACTCAAACTGACCCCTCTGTCTTGTCTTCTAAAGTGCTGGCATCAGAGGCGTGAGCTACAATTTCTAGAGCTACAGACTGCCTTGTAGCACACCCTTTCCCCTATAGACAATGAACACAGTATCCAAAGATCGCCACTATTTCTTTATGTAAAGAGTCCCACTCTGTTATTCTACCTGACCTAGAAATACTCCAGATAGCTAATGAGCATCCATTAATTAAATTGATTTTTTTGTAAGTCCAGGGTTTTTTGTCTGTTCATTTTTGTTGTTTCTTTTTGTTGTAATTGGTGCTAGAGAAAGTGCTACCACCTTGAGAAATGCTCGCAAACTCCCAAGGTTTTTAAGATAACTGGTGACCTTAGATATACTGTTAACACAAAGTCCATCAGAATAGTTATTTTGTTATATTTAACACATTTATATCACCAATCAAATTTTCACATTCTTTTCTCTGCTATGAATGTGATTTGGGACTAGATGTTTGAATTTCTGCCTTGAACTCCCTTCAGTCATGCCCCGCAGCCTGGATGAGTAAGTTGCTTTTCCTCAGGGTGCTTTGCCATAGAAACAGAAATGAAACTCCAAAAGCAAGGTTAACTTTCAGGGCTCTTGGGATCTGGGACTGTGATTTGGAAAGATTGGGAGAGGTAGCAGAGGCATGGAGGAGTGGAAATGAAGAAAGACAGATCAAAGAATGCCAGGCAATTAAGACAAGGTAGAGTAGCTGCTGACTTGTCTAACTGAGGTGGGGGAGCTTCGACCATAAGACCTAGAATGTTTTGTAAGATTGGATAGAAATGAGTGTTTAAGAAGGAGTTAAAAACTTAGCCAGGAGGTGGCCTTTAATCCCAGCACCTGAGTGTTAGAGGCAGGTGAATCTCTGAGTTCAAGGCCAGCCTGGTCTACAGAGTGAGTTCCAGGGGTACACAAACTACACCGAGAACAGGGAAACCTTGTCTCAGAAACAAACACAAACTCTTAAAACCTTTCTCTTTTTTTCTTTCTTTCTGTTCCTTTCAATGCAGAGCCATGAACAATGCTGGGAAGGACCAGTTCCAGGGAGTGGCTAGAGTAGAATGTATAGATGGAGGCTAAGATGACGTTTTCATCCTGACAGGCAAAATAGTCAAAGGCTTAGAAGAGAGCTCAGACTGAAGTTTGGACCAGTAAAGAATTTGACCAGTTCCATGAGTGGGGATATACAGAGCTCATCATTTATGAGAACAGCGATTTGAGGTCTGTGTGAGGCCATGACTGGTAAGCAATAGATTGCCTATCAGTCTTAACATAAGTCACTTGAAGATGGGGAATCTCTGCCTGAAGTGATTTCTTTCATCTTCAGCTCTTTCAGGGTGTTGGGGATGGGTCAAATTCCACATTGCTCCCGAGATGTGCACACGGGAGAAGCTCTGAGATGCTCCATAGTAGTGGCTGTCAGCTTGTGAAGAACCTTGAGTCACTTTACCTAAGTCATGCCATTGTGACCATAAATGCCAAGGTACAATGGTTCCATGTTGTTTATACAAGTACCCAGCTGCCATCTGCCAGCACACCATGAGCCGCAATCTGATAAATAATTTATCTGTGCTGATAAATAATTACACATGAAAATATGTCGATTCATATCAGAAGCCTTAGACAGACAAGCTTCTCAATCACACCAGATGTATCCCTCACTGTAAAAGGAGCACCCCAAGACTGAGACAGCAAGCACACTGACATCACCTGGTCACTTGTGAGCTTTATCCAGAAAACCTACCACAGCAAAAAACAAAACAAAACAAAAAACCAAAAAACCTCTGCTCATCCTAACTCTAGTTAAAGCATGGTCTCTCCTGCATGACCTTCCCAGATGGGCATGCAAAAAAACTGCTGCCACCGGACCGGACCTGCATGTACCTGACAACCCTGTGCCTGTGCCCTGGTTTGCAAAAGCTAAAAAAATAATCCTCTGCAGAAAAATCTCATATCTCTACCAGCCCTCTTCTTCAGTGAAGTCTCTGATGCCTCAGCCACACACAACTGAGTTATCTTGTAAATAATAATAATAATAATCTTTAAAGAAAATACTGGGGCTGGAGAGATGGCTCAGAGGTTAAGAGCACTGACTGTTCTTCAAGAGGTCCTGAGTTCAATTCCCAGCAACCACATGGTGGCTCACAACCTTCTATAATGAGATCTGGTGCCCTCTTCTGTACACTGTATACATAATAAATAAATAAATATTAAAAAATACTATGTTTAAAATGAATGCTATGGTTAGAATGGTAAAGCTGGGAGCACTAAGGAAGGTAATTATTAGGGCTTGCAGCTGGCTATGAGCTAGTTAAATTAACCCAAAAAGAGGAAGGAAATGGCTCTCAGAAAAAAAACAACTTTGGTTTGAGTCTTGGTAGGCTCCAGCCATTAAGGAACACCCCACGTCCAACCCCCAGCCCCAAGAAGTCTGCTAGATAACACTACTCTTTCCCCTAGCATTCCTCAACTTTTTGGGAAGTTACACATTTAAACACATTCTTGCATTTAATGCATATAATTATAACAGACTGAATTATGGGTAAGGGCAACTTCTATGAAAGCCTTTGCTTCTTCCAGGAAGGAACTACTGCAGGACGGCCTAAGGGTAGGCTAGGGGAGGAGAGACAGTTGACCAGGAGTCACAAGTCCAGATGTTAGTCATCCATTTGCTATTGCACTCCCTTACATCCACCCCTCCCCTTTGCCCTGAAGGATGTACTTGCTTTTCCTCCTGCCGAAGTCAGCCTTGGTTACTTGCTTTCGTTGCTTGTGTCCTGCTGTGAATTCTTCTTCTAGATCAGAAGTTAGAAATGACGGGAATACAGGAGGAGATATATCTTCCTGCACACAGCATTAGTAACATCAGTAATTAAGTTTGAAATAAAAGAAGTAATTACTGATAGCCATAGACACCAAGTAAAATGGGATAAATAGGTAGAGAAATAAAGCCAATGAAATTGACTTTGGTTGTTGAATTTATGTCCTTTTAATAAACTATGACATGGAGGAAAGAGGCAAACATATTTACCTATGTCCCTGACATAGCTCACTGGGAACTCCTTTCATTTGAATATATTACATGTACTACAGTTCTCTTGTGATGTTTATAAAAGGTATTGCTGGGGGCTGAGAGATGGCTCATCAGTTAACAGTACTGTCTGCTTATCCAGTTGTTATGCAATAGTTAGCTTCCGCTAAGACTGAAAATATTCCATCCTTCAGGGAAGCTCCTTAAGCAGGAAGGCAAATGACTCAAAACTGCTTCAGGAAGTCCCTGAAACTAAGCCCCTCCCTGCCAGAGTAAAGCAAAGCTGAAAGCTCCTCTCTGACAAAGAAAGTTGTATTTTTTTTTTAAACTTTATTTATTTATTTATTTGCCTTGGTGTTTGCCTGGAACTGGAACTACAGACAGTTGTTAGCTCCCATGTGGGTGCTGGGAATCGAACCCGGGTCCTCTGCAAGAGCAGATGGTGCTCTTAACTGCTGAGCCATCTCTCCAGCCCCCTAGAAAGTTGTATTGTAAAGAAAACTCTTGAGACCAGACCAGCTGCCTGGGAGAGGTTTAGACCAACTGAGGCACCTGGAAAGGGCACTCTCCAGCCTTTGAGCTGCCTGAAGGCTGTACAGTATGCTCCAGGTTTCCAGCTTTTGTGGGCTGTCACCATGCTGGGGTGGGCTTTGGTGATGCAGCAATCTTTGAGTCATTTCTGTTCCTGTAAGTAACCCCCCAAAACTCATAGTTCATCAAGTTGGACTTCGGTGGTATCTGTACTTTGGTCTGTAATGGGCTCCCTATCTGGGGTATGTAAACATATGTATTGCATCTCCTCAGTAAAAGTTTTATTATACAACACGAGGGGATCTCCGTTTGATTCCCAGCACCCACATTGGCTGTTCTCGACTGTTTGTAACTCCTGTCCCTAAGGGATTTGATAACCTCTTTTGGCCTCTGTGGGCATTGGGCACTCGCATGGTACACAGACTACAGGGAGAACATTTATACACATAAATTTATACATATATGTATATATATAAAGGTATTGTTTCAATCATTACAAATATATCACTGATGTTCTATTTAGTGTCACAGTTGTGTCTGTTAGACACCCTTCACATCGATATTAGTGATAGGTAAATTGTACCCTGATAATCTTCTCCACTGATGCAACAATCCAAATCACACCACATTCAAAAAAGCCCAGGTTTAATGGGTACAGAGCAAAGTAATCCTGGGTGATCCTTGGAAAGGAGAGTCACCTGGAAGATATGGCTACCTGGCCTTTTAAGTAACCTGTAGGTATGGTCTTAAGCAGCCTCAGGGAAGGGTTGACTTTTGTAGGGCTTCCTCAGGGGCAGGAGTCTAGAACTGGAGGGCAGCTCTAGGGGAGAGGCTGAAGAGGTGGGTCTGGGGAGAGAGATTGGGCTCTCCACTCAGTCATTCCAGACTCTTTGGGTATATGGTATGGATGGCAGGGGCTAAGGTAGAGCTTCCACCAGAATGTTAGGACAGCTGGACTCTGTGATAGTGGGTTGGTTTGTGATGCTTATTAAAATAGTCTGGAACCTCACCCTCCTACACTGTGCCAGTAGGGGGTGCTAGAGGAGCAAGGAGGAAACTGATCTATCCTAGCAGCTTGCTCTTCCTCATAGTGTTAGCAGGTCTTATGTCTTCCTGGCTGCAGGTGCTGATCCTGATCTCTAAGATTTAATCCACCTCCTGTATCTAGCCCCAGGGATGACCTTCAGAAAGAAAGCCCCAGTGAATCCCAGTTTCCCAGGGTTTCCCTGTCCCTAGCTGAGAGGCAGCTAAGTCCCTCTGACTCAGCACTGTTGCCCCTGTCCCTGTCCAACTCTTCATATCTCTTTCAGCAATTCCTTAAATCCTCTGGAAAAACAACTGCTTTGATTTCTGTTTTCTGACCAGGTGCTGATTCATATGTCCCAATACTCCAGTCCTGAAACACTAGCATAGTCTGATGCATACGTGTTATAGCAGCATTTAAAGGCAAATTATTACATGCACACTATACTATATCCAACTAGAAAATAAGTCTTACTCTTCTTTTTTATTTTTTAATGATTTATTTTTTTAAAAAAATATATGTATGAATAGTTCCCTACACATATCTATGTGCACCGTGTGTGTCTACTGCCCATGATGGCCAGAAGAATGTACTAGATCCACTGAAACTAGAGTTTCCAGTGATTGTGAGCTTTCAAGTGGATGCTGAAAAACTAACTCTAAAAGCTGATAATACACGTGAAAGTTAGAGGGTCAGGGGCTGGTGGTATAGCTCAGTGGTCAAAGCACTGGCTTCAGATGTATAAGTCCCTGGTTTCCATTACAATACCTAAACCAATACCAACCAAACAGAAAACAAAATAGAAAAAGGGAGGGGGAAAATAAGGAAAGAAAAATTATATATTATAGACAGTGATGGTTCAAAACACACTCAAATTACTTGAGGTTAACCTAGGGAGAGCAAACCAGTTCAGTGAGAGTGGAGGAAAAGTTTATTCTCAAGAAAACAAGTGACAGGCTTAGTTTCAAACATCACATTGTGACATTCCATACTGTGTTTATGAGGTTCCAGGGTGCATTTACTTTTACAATGACTTTACCACAGGAATTTAAAAATATTACTTTGTCCCCTAGTAAAGGGACAAGTGGATTAGGGCAGATGGAGAAAAAAAAATTGCAATTGCTTTTTATCTAGTTGGAACCAAATGCAAGCTAAGTGCATTGTAGAAGATACTTGTCATACTCTTGTTATACACCTCAGATTAGAAGGGGCTCAAATCCTTTGTGTTCTAAACCTAAACACATAATGCATTAAAATAGGAGCTGGAAAGGTGGCTGCTCTTTCAGAGGATCTCAGTTCAAGATTCCTACTACACATGGTAAATCACCACCTCTGTAGCTCCAGTTTGAGAACCTAGATACCCCTTTCTAGCCTTGAGGACACTGCAGGAATGCAGTACCTATGCACACCTGCAGGCAAAACATCCTTCCATACAAAATACTAATAGAATTCAATTTTTAAAAAATAATTTATTTATTCTTATTTTATGTACATTGGTATTTTACCTGCATGTTTTGTCTGTGTGAGGGGGTCAGATCTTGGAGTTACAGACAGTTGTGAGCTGCCATGTGGGTGCTGGGAATTGAACCAGGGTCCTCTTGGAGAACAATCTGTGCACTATGGCATTACTCTTCTGCATAAAATTAAAGCAAGAGATTGTTAAGACTGTCACTGAAGGGGAAATCTCTTAGGCAAGACTGACCTTCCTTCAGGTTAAGGATGCTGTTATTAACACCTACATCATTGTTCCTGCAGGTGGCCAGGGCCATGTTGCTTTACTCCCAATAAGGCTCCAGGAAGTGGGTGGTGCAGAGTGCAGGGACTGAGTAAACAAAGCAATCCCCCAAGAACCAGCCCCCAGCACAGAAGAGGAAAGGCCCAAACTTAGCAGAAAGAACCCGTGGGGCTGGAGTTTATACTAGCTGCTGTGCTATTGTCTCAGTAGCCACAGTTGTCTGTTGTGAAAGGCACTTTTCAGGATATGTGACCTATTCAAATCTACAGCCTAAGAGGGTCAACTGCACAGATTGGACCTTCCAAGACAGCCTTGTTCCCCACACTCCCATGGATAATGACTACCTATCCTCCAGGGATACCAGGCATACTCACAGGATACAAGGACCCACTTATGGCCCACCTGCTTGCAAACTCTGTTTCTGTAACCTGCATATTGATGTATTATTTATCATGTAACATACAATGTGTGAAGTGAGAGTTAATACTACTAATTAAAGTGTGAAAAAGAAGAAGCAGCTTTTAAGTAAAATCGGGATTACTTGGCAAGTTGCATCCTCCAAACTAACATTGCCTGTGAATTTATTGGTTATTCAATAAATTCTGACATTACGAGCAACCAAACATGTCCATCTGTGTTTCTGATGCAAAATGTGCTTCAAGGTTTATCTAGAAAACGATAAGGTATGGGCATCTCTAAACTTTATGCACTATAAACAAACGCGTTAGCATTTGAACTTTTTATTTATTT
The DNA here is from genome assembly GCA_004025045.1 of Sigmodon hispidus. NCBI lineage: Eukaryota > Metazoa > Chordata > Mammalia > Rodentia > Cricetidae > Sigmodon > Sigmodon hispidus. The sequence continues at coordinate 28,342 of PVIH01011526.1, forward strand.
TTTTAAAAAAATTAGTCATAACAGCACATTTCCTGCCTCAGAGAAAGAAGACGTAAAAGTTCTTAAGAGATTCCATTTGGGTACCTGGTCCCACTTGGTTCAGAGAACCAAGAAACTCTAGGAAGCAAGAGGAAGTTTGGATCCTAGTTATCTTCCGGGACCACTGCAGCGCCCAGAGGGCGCCCTCACCTCGATCGGGACCACAGGTGGGAGAAGCGGGACCAGGGGCGTGGTCTTAAGGGTGGGCACGGGGGAGTGGTCTCGAGGGCGGGTCCTAGGGCGTGGCGCAGGCCTCGAGGTCTAGAGCGCAGCAGGCTGAGCGCATCAGGAGCAGATTCCGCGGGAGTTTCGTGCGCCCAGCAGGCACAGGCTCCAGGTAACTTGGGCCGGGCCAGTGGCTGTGTAGCTAGGCAGATCTGGACTGCACCGAGCCGGATCCACGCCGGCGGAACCGGCCCCGCCGGGGAGGGGGTGAGAGGGCGCTGGGTCCTGGTGCCCTGGGGGCTAGGATGGAGCTGGAGCGGGCGTCCTCTTCCGGTCCTTCGGCGGGACGCTGTTAAACTGTGGTATCTGCAAGTCACTTTCTGACCTCTTTTTCCCGGACCCGTGTAATGAGTCGGGGTTGGCGGCAGGCACGGAAGGTGGAAGGTAAGAGGCGAACGGTTACAGTGGTGTCTTAGGCGCCAAGGACTTAAACTTCGTAAAACCACAGCCCAGCGAAGAGGCGTTACGACCCCAGTTAGGACACAGACCGAGAAGCCGGCGCCGAGGCAGACAATGCCTGCTGGCTTGTCTGGGGTCCAAATAGTATCCCTTTTTCTTCCTGCGGGTCTGTTAACAAAAACAGGTAATTCTTAGACATGTTACTGCCTTTGTTTTTGTTTGGGGGGGTTAGGTGGGTTATTAGATTTTCTTCTTCCTTCCTTTTTATTTATTTATTTTTTTTTTGGTGACTTTGAACTCAGAGATTTGCCTGCCTCTGCCTATCTGGGTTAAAGATGTGCGTCACCACGCCTGTAGCTTAAGACCGCTCACCTAGTGCCCACAGCTGCTCCCAGTCTCAGTTCTTTCAATGTTAACAACCCTCGCCCCTGCCTTGTGACTGCTAAACCCAAAGTTCCACGGTGCAGGAGTCGCCTGTAGATACGTGTTTGGCTCTGCAAAGACTGTGTCCGAACAATGTGCATTCTTTACCTTGCCTTTGCACCCCAGAAGAGAGTTGTTTTATAAATAATGAAGCTAGAGGCAAATGAGGAGGAGATACAGTCTTCAGACAGAGCACTGGTGCATTGACTTGAGAAGGCGGTTGGGTGGGACTGTGACTTCAATTTGGTGAGTAGCGGGGGAGTAATATTTACCCCCTCTGCCCCACCCCCATTTAGAGCTGTTCTGAAAGGCAGGTTTGTCTTCTAGAAGGGAAAAGGTGGGGTGAATTTTTTTATTATTTTAAGATCAGAGTAAATTAGCTGTTAGTAGTTTAGGAGGTCTCAGCCAGGGCCCGCCACAGGAGGATTGGGGGCAGGTTTCAGTTCTGGAAGGGTAAGAAACTACAGGTGTCTCTGCTTTCCACCCTTCCTCCCCCCTCCGTTTTTTCCCTCCCTTCCTTCCATTTTCAGTCTTCAAGGATAGTATTTGGGAAAACCTTGCTTTCTTAGAAACAGCCAATTAGGAAATGGGAAACAGTAGTGTTGGAAACAGTCTTTCCTGAATGTCAGATACTGCTAGCTATTTTCACCTGCACTGAATGAATAGCTAAGGGTGCCTGTCACTTTTTTTTTGTAATATTTATTAATGAGGAATGTTTTAGGTCAAAATGTTTATTAATTAGAATATTTACCGGTCTCTGCTGACAAGTGTGTTCCCAGGTGACTGTTGTAAATAAGATGTGGTGTGTTCTTGTGGAGACTGTATTCTTAGCTTTGACACTGGAGGAGTGTGTGGTTTGATGCTGTCAGGTTTCCATCAGAGACAAAGGTCGTTTGTGTTTATAGCACTCTTGACATTTTTGGCCAGATAGATTTCATTTTGTGATAGAGTCTGTGCAACCTGAACTCTCAATGTAGCAGAGAATGACCTTGAACTTTTAATCCGTCCACACCCACTTCTAGGAGCTGGAATTATAGGTGAGCTCCACCAACCAACACCCTTATGTGGTGCTGGATACCAAACCCAGGCAGACAAGTAGCCCTAGCCCTTGGCTATATGTTTTCTATGGCATAGGATTGGTGTGTACTTTAAAGGATTTTCACCAGCATTTCTGTAGCCACTGGGTGATAGAAGCCCCTCCCATACTCCAGTGATGGAATCTCATATGGCTCCAGACATTGCCAAGGATATTCCAGGGGAGCAAAGTCACCCCAATTGACAATGTAAGTAGGCTTACATATAAAATGTTCTAGCTGACAACCAACTATTGGTTAAGTACTTCCTATTGAGAGATGCTATCAGTAAAATAAAATGCTTTGAATTTTAAGACATTATATTACAAAAGTCAAAGAATCATTATTTCTTGTGAGTCTCCTATGTGCCCTGCCAAATTTTATTGCCACAGAAATTTCAGGTATTAATACCATTGTAAAGTTTGGAATTAGAAACTTAGAACTACTGAAGGAAGGCTAGGAGCTGTAGAGATTTTGGCTCAGTGGTTAAGAGCACTTGCTGCTCTTACAGATAACCAGAATTTAATTTTGAAAACCCATGTTGAACTACTCACAGTTGACTTGAGGAGTCTAACATCCTCTTCAGGCTTCTTAGTTATCTGCACGCACAAGTACATACACATTAAAAAATAAATCTTCAATTTTTTTTCTCTTAGTATACTCAATGTTTCTTTCAGTTTCTTTAAGTTAATGAAGTGTGGATTGACCATGCATATTGATTAGGAAGAGTTGACAGTCTGTAGTGTCAGCCCCAATAAAAACTAAACAAGATTTTTCCATGCATGCCTTTAACCTTAGCACTCAAGAGGCTGGAATAGAAGGAATGATGGTTTCAGGCTACCCCAGGCCTACATAGAGCCCCCCCCCCCAGCCAACAAACAAACAAATGATAAGAACAGCAAAACCCAGGCAAAGATTTTGAATAAAGCCAGTCAGCTGGGTCAGCAGGTAGAGAGACATCTGCCACGCCATACTGCCTGAGTTCAATCCTGAGCTCCTCCTAGACGGTAAAAAAAGAGGTTCAGTCTTTAGCCAGCGGCATTCTGTGGTGTACTTCTGTAGCCTAAGAAACCACAAACCTTAATGAAAAAGGGTACCATAAAACATTGTAGTAACTGATATAGGAGGAGATGTGAGCCCTTTATTAGGCCTTACCTAAGCTCAGGGAGGAGAAAGCATAGCCCTGGCTATGAAAGAGGCATTTTTAACCATGAGTTGATTGTAGTTGGCCCCTTAAGAAAACTGGAAACCAGCTATATCATTTGTGAGATTTTTGTTGTTTAAAATGTAAGTGTTTTTGGCTAGTGGGAACAGTATGAAGCCTACATGCCAGGGACCCCATGAGATTAATGCACAGGCTGTGCATCTGGGAAGCTGGCTCCATTAAAGCCATAGCTAAAAGGTAGATGTCAACCTTGGAAATGAACAACAAGCTCCTCTGTGGTTTTCAAATCATTATACTATAGCTGTGCCGAAAGCCTGTGAGGAGTGGGTGCTGCTGGTACTCACAGTGCTTTATGGGGCACCAGTGTGAGAAGACTGCTTTTTAACACCCCCTCCCCCAGCGAGAGCAGCACCAAAGGCTTCAGTTTCTCAGCCACTCATGTGTCACAGCCTGTACAATCATATGCAGTCACCCTGGGATGGTGTGGTGGATAAAATTTGATCTTTTAGTTTGTAGCTCAAATTCAATTCAGAAGGGTAGTGGTGGTTAACACTGAGGGGTAGCAAGGATGACTCAGGGAGCTTCTGGCTTGAACAATTGAGTGGGATGGGATAGGGAAAGCCTTTATGGTGCTGGGGGAGGGGTGAAGTTGGTGCCAGGTGGGGAGGGAAGGTAATTCCCTTTTGCTGGAGAGAGAGAGACAGAGACAACCACCAGAAGGTTCTGGAATAGAAATGCCCACAAACCTGTATTATACTCCCTGCATAATAAAGCAGAAAAGAGAGAGTCTGTCCCTGCAGCCGACGACCATTTGAGAAGAGAAACCAGCTAAGGCTGCTCAGCATAAGGAACAGGGTATACATAGCCGGTAGGGGTCTATGGTTTCTGCTTAGTTTTTTTTGTTTTGTTAGAATTGAGCACTAAATTTGTTTAGTTGTGCCTGGAAACTTCAAGTAGATAGGGCCTAATAAAGTATGGGTGGAATAGAGGATGGGCCCAAATTCCAGAGATGATAAGGGCAGTCGGCAGTGATGGTCTGTGATGGGAGGGAAGTATGCAGGCCACTTTACATTGGAGGCTTCATTTCACTTTTCTTGAAAGAAAGGAACAAGACCATTAGCTGAATTTATTTGTTTCTGAAGTAGAATATTTCTTTAGCTAGTTTTTTTTTTTTAAAAAAAAAAAAAGCTTTTTTAGAAAATATGTTCAATTTTTGCTGTGCTAGGAATTGGACCCTTGTGAAAGACAAGCACTCTTGCCGGAGTGTTATCTAGTGCCAAGTTCATGAATGAGCTCCATGAAAACTGTTGAGTTTATTTTTCCTGGGAAGATGTGAAAAGAAAGTCTTCATCACTGGTAAGTCAATGATAATAGACCTAAAGGTCCCCTACTAAGTCCATTTTGGTGAGCCAGTGGAAATACGTGTGTGTGTGTGTGTGTGTGTGTGTGTGTGTGTGTGTGTGTGTGTGTGTGTGTGCAGCAGGGGATCTTACAAGGTTTGTGGGTGATCACTCCTTTATGGACCTTGGATGTTGTCTCAAGGCTTGGAAGCTTTCCTGTTAGCTCACTGGCTTTTGTTTACAGTGTAAACATCTTAACTTCCTCTGTGATCCTGGTGACCTGTCTTTTGTACTTGTGTCCAATGCTTAGGAACCATTCCATATGCTCACCTTTTCGGTTACTTCAGATCTACCAAAGTCTTAGCCTACCACTGTAAGGCTGAGGAAGCATCATTCTCCCTTAAGAAGCCTGCGCCCAATCTGGATGTATTATTGTCTTCCTCCCCGCAAGAACTTCTCTTTCTATTAACTCCTGTGCCAAAATTCCTATTTAAAAATCCCCTTTAGGGGCTGGCTCAGGTTAAGAGCACTGACTGCTCTTCCAGAGGACCTGGGTTTAATTCCCAGCAACTGCATGGTGGCTCACAACCATCTATGATGACATCTGGTACCCTGTTCTATATACTGTATACATAATAAATAAATCTTTTTTAAAAATCTCCTTTAGTAAACTCTGGTTCTGTTTCTCACTGACTTGGCTTGGCATTCTTTTCTGGTTAGTAGTCAAGAATTTCGACTCCCTCTGAGTAGCCGTCTCTGACTAGAACTTCTTGAGCTGCCGTGGTGGCCCTTGGCGATGAGTCTGCCCACACTGGGCTCTGCTTTCTGCCTTTCAGCTTGTGCTTGTGTGCCCAATGTCAGTAACACCCGACATGAGTCATGGTCTTACCAGTTTTGCCAAGGATGCCTGCCATACGACAGCCTTGAGTGTTGCACATTTAAATTTTTGAGGTGTAGTTTATTTATTGACTGAAAGCTTGAATAAGGCTACTAGGTTAGGTCTGGCTGGGCCAGCTGTCCAGAGGGCCCCAGAGTTCCTCTTTCTCTCCAGGCTGAGATGACAAGTGTGTGTCACTGTGCTTGGTCTCCTCCTCCCCCTGTTCTTTTCTTAACATGGATTCTGGGGGTAGAAGGCACATCTCCATGCTTACTGGGTAGGAAGCTTGATGCCTCTGGCTTGTAATCTCAGCAGTGAGGGTGAGGTGGGAGGAATTAATGGCTTCAGGGAGCTTGCTGGACAAAATCTTCACAGTTCAGTGAGATACTCCCGCCTCAGAAGATAGACTGGGGAGTGACTGGAAGATGTTGACCTCTGGTCTCCACAGGGATATGCAGGTATATGTCTGTACCTGCCCTCATCTTATACTCAAGACTGTGAAGATGGACAGTGTCTTGCTTCTCCTAGAATATGAATATAGAATATATATTAAATGTGTATGTGTGTGTATCTCATTGTACTCATAGGTACAATTATTTGTCAATTAGAGTGTGTTTTTGGGGTGGGGATATAGTATAGTATAGCTTGCCTAGTATGTGGAAGACCTTGGGTTTGATTCATAGCACTGCCCAAAAGTAGAATACAATTTCCCATTTAAACATACAGCAATGCTATAATGATTTAAATATCTGTTTTCTTATTCTATCAGTCACTACTTTAGTCTCATGGTCATATGCTATTGTTGAGGACCAGCCTTAAGCCATTTAGGTTGAACCTGGTGGTGAGGGCTCTGGTTCTCTGGGAAGCTGTGTGAGAAAAGGTAAAAAGCAAGCTTCAGGTTAGTGCTGTATCTGACCAAGCCTTCTAGGAAGTCAGCTGCAGGATTCAACTGGAGTCAGGTGGTCAAGAAGTTTCTGGAATCAGCCTTCAGCCCTAGGAATGTGCCTAGGGCACTGTCTTGGGCTTGCCTGCCTTGTTTGCTTGTTTTGTCCTTGGGAGATAAAGATTGAACTGTTGGTATGTACACCTAACCTTGAGAGAGTTGGAAAGCTAGACCTTTTTGTTATGCTAACTAAGACAGTTCACCAGGAATATTCCTGGCTCCTTTCTCTGATTAATAGAGCCTTTTGTTGGGCTCAGGAAGCTTACCTGTAGCTACTGTGGCCTTATCTTAAAACTTTATGAGGTTCTTAGTTCCCACATACCACAGGTTCTAGATGAAAACCTGTACTGACAACCTATATGTGTGTGTGCTTTTATGCAGCACTAAGAATTAAACCTAGGACCTCCTGATGAAATATGTTTGAGATAGATAAATTATAGAATGTAAAAATAACTTCTAAGCTTCCTGAAAATATATACTATGGCCCATAATGTAGGATTTAATAATACAAAACATTACTAGGCACTGGTGGTACAGGCCTTTAATCCCAGTGTTTTAAATTTTGAGGACAGCCTGGACTACAGAGCAAGTTCTAAGACAGCCAGGGTTACAAAGAGAAACCCTAACTCAGAGATAGTTAGACAGACAGCTAGAGGACAGATAAACGACTGCAACAAAACCCATTGGACTGGAGTGTTCCACTCTATGGTTAAGAGCCCTTGTTCTTGCTAGACTGCTGAGCGAGCTTCTGTGTCATCACCCAGAGACCTGCTGTCCCAGGCAGAAGAGGGTGATAAGGGGACACTCCCTACCATCCCCTCCTCACCTCCCAAGTTGGGAGTTTGAGGCTAGCCTGCTTTACTTAGCTAGATCTAGTTTCAAAACTAAACACACAAAAACATTTAACAAAGGTTAGATATGAGGAAAATGTAAACAACAATAGAGTTCATGGTGTATTAAATATAGCATAAGCTTGTTATAGTTTTATTAACTTTAAAAAATTTGTGTTTTGCCTGCATATGTATCAATGTAGCATGTGCATTCTTGGTACCCAAGGAGGCCAGAAGAAGGCATTAGATATCCTAGGACAAGAGTTACACATGGTTGTGAGCTGCCATGTGGTACTAGGAATCAAGTTTGGGACCTCTAGAAGATGAGCCAGTGCTTTGCATTTAACCCTTTTTCTTTCCAGCCCCACTTAACCTTTTTTGGTTTTTTTGGAACAGGATGAACTGTGTTTGAGACATGGTCTGGTCTTGTAGACCAGACTGGATCCTATGGCCTGTACCTCTTGAGTGTTGGGGTTGTATGTGTACATGCACCCACTACACCTGGTTTGTGTTATGCCCACATCATGAACCTCCCAGAGATCAGGAGTCCAAGTTTGTATGCAAAAGCAAAGAGCCTTTTTTGCAAGCTCAAGCTTGGATGTTCCTTCCGTTGAGACACAGCAGTTGGATGGGGAGAGCCCTGAGCTCAGTTAGGACAGGAGTAAAGGAGTCCTTTTAAGGGGTGTTGAATTCCTGATTGGGCAGGAGTGAGATAACACAAGTTTTGTCAAGCAATGATTGGTATTGGCATTGCTGCAAGAAAATTGGCAATCTATAATGTAAGCTATCCTTAGTGTTCTAGAGCATTTAGTACTTGTTTGTCTCAATTCTGATTGGTCCCCAACAAGGTACAGTCTGTAATTTTTTTCCTGGTTTTTGTAAGGGTGAAACCTAGTCCCACTATTGTTAGTCTGCAGCCTGTCGTGGCTGCACTAATGTTAAGCTTCTTCATTTTCCTCTCTACAAGTAACTAGAGAGGATACAATTGTGGGTTCTGTGTTGTCCAGGGGTTCTAGGGGATGATACGGAGACTGGAGGATCATGAGTTGGACCATTATATCTCAGAATGATAAACAGTAGGTTTTCCCCAAAGGGAATTTGTCATCAACTTAACATTTTCAGCCTATTAAGGGGACAGGGATGATGTGCTTTCTTCTGTAGCTGCTTCCAACTGAAATTGGGGCATTGGTTGCCTGGGCCCAGGAAGACTGAAAGGCTGGGCAATGGGACATTTATCAGGAGCTTCTGATGAGCTGTTCCAGGTGGTGAAGGGAGAGAGAGAGAGAGAGCAATCCCATTGGCTGGACTGGTTTACATCAGCTTTCAGCAAGTCCAGAGCTCAGCGGGTGCAGTCCACAGGTGCTCCCTGGATGGTGTCTGTTAAATCTCCTGAGACAAATATAGGCTAAGGACAAAAGTTAAAATTTAGGAGCTTAAAAGAAAACTTTATATTTGGAATTTTCACTTATCTGGAGTCCATTTGACCTGTGACAGGTAGATTTAAGCCTTATGACTTTTTTGACTCTTTACAACATATGTCTGTAAAACAGCCAGAACAGATTGACATCTTGGAGACATAGCAAAAGATACCCTTTGGGTTAGCCTGATGAAAAACATCTTTTTTAAAAAAATTTTTTTTTAAAAAATTTTATGTGAATTGGTGTTTTGCCTGCATTTATCACTGTGTAAAGGGTGTCAGATCTTGGAATTACAGACAGTTTTTAGCTGCCATGTGGATGCTGGAAATCAAACTCAGGTCCTCCGGAAGAACAGTCAGTGCTCTGAACCGCTGATCCATCTCTCCAGCCTGATGAAAAACATCTTTCAGTCTATAAAGAAAATTTAAAATTTTGAGCTTATGACTGAATAGTGAGTACTCAGTGCCTCATCAGTTTATCTGAACTCTTATTAATGTTAAAACTATACCTCTGAAATCTCAGTATAATAATATACTTTTAGTCAAGTTTGCCAGTCATACAGGGTGTATAAGATTAACTCCCAAGATCAATTGTGCTGTTAGACTTTAATAACCTATGATATATGTCTCATTGTAACTTGACTAAGCCAATTTTAGCCATTGTAAGGTATATTCCTTTCATAAAAAGTTACATCTGAAACATGTATTTTTTAATATGAAGCTTGTATGCAAGGCAAACCAGTTTGCCTTTTTAAAATAAGAAACCTAGTAGCTTTAACTCATTAATGAGCAAGCAAGATAGCTGCAGCCTTGAGAGAACAAGCTGATGGCCAGCTAACTGTTGACAAAGCCACAGTTAGCTTAGCCCTCAATGTCAGAGAAGGATTAACCAAAATGACAGAGGCTAGTTTATAGTCTTTACCTAGACAGATATTCCTGGCTCCTATGGACTCTATAGTGATGAGGGCAGAGTTATCAGGACATCAGTCTTGGCTGCCAGGCCCAGAGGATGAGAAGCTTTCCTGTGCAGGAATATGAGGAGATTGGTGTCATTTGTCTAGGCAAAGTCTCCAGTGTCCTGCTTGTCCACAGTTTGGGCTGAGCCTTGTCAGAAGGAAAGGCATTGGGGCAGTCTTGCCCAATGACCAGCCAGTTAGCATTATTATAGCCCAGGTGGAGTTGCCTGTTGCTGTGCCCCATTGTCTTCAATGACCTTGGCAGTCATTGCTAGGATTTGAAAATCTCTGTCTGTCGTATAAGTTTAAATATTTTTTATACATTTACTTATTATGTATACAGTAGAGGGTATCCGATCTCATTATAGATGGTTGTGAGCTACCATGTGGTTGCTGGGAATTGAACTCAGGACCTCTGGAAGAACCTCTGAGCCATCTCTCCAGCCCAAGCTTAAATATTTTAAATGCCATCTTCTGCAAATTTCTGAGGACTTGAATCAAATAATTCTTGTTTTTGGTTATTTGGTTTAGTCTATACCTTGAAACATATAAGAGGCTAGACATTTTTCCTGTATTTGATTACCTTAGTCCTTAGCATGACTTATAATTATAGTTCTGAAGATCTTAAGGCTTAATTATCTTTAACAGTTCATAATAAAAATAAGTGTTTGAATTGAAGCTCTATTTAGTATCAAGGTAAGGCTTTTAATTCAAACAATCTACAAACAGATGGGATTCTTTTTTTGATCCTTATATAGAGTACTATTATAGAAACATAACAGTTTCTTGTCTGACTCAGTTTATCAAAATTTCAATAGCTTAATGCTAGTAAACACAAAGAGGGTAAACAAACAATTTTAATCAGTTTTTATAAATTTGAATAAACTTAAGAGAGACTTTTTTCTTGGTGGTGGTGGCGAACACTTTTAACTTTAACGCACTCTGGAGGCAGAGTCAGGCAGATCTCTGAGCTTGAGCCAGCCTGGTTTACAGAATGAGGAGTTTCAGGACAGTCAGGGATACAGTGGAAACAGGGGTGGGGAGGTATATAAAAGAAAGATGGGCTGATGCTGATGATGTTGTCTTTTAAGAGAGACATTTTTTAAGCAGTGGTTTTTAACTTTTTGTGGTTCATTGTTATGTAAACATTTGACAGGCAGGTGATACTACTAGGCTGCTCCTGTACAAAGGTTTTCTGATCCTAGAGTCTTAAGGTTGAGAAACTGTTTCAAGTTCTTTGTCAGATTATTTAAAGTCATATTTTATTGCATCATAAGATAGAAACACCCCAGTTTTTGATGCTTAGCAGTTGTGGTCCTAACTTTAGTTGGTCAGTGACTACACTGGATGTTTGAGATTTCAGTACAGAATTGAGCCTTTCTCAGGGTAAGCCTTTAAACATAAAACCCGTGTTTTGGGGTTGACATATTTGAGTTGACAAAAACAGTCAGAAGTAGAACTAAAGGGTTGAAAAAGCAAGGTTAGGGGCTGGAGAGATGGCTCAGTGGTTAACAGCACTGACTGTTCTTCTAGAGGACCTGGGTTCAATTCCCAGCACCCACATGGCAGGTCACAATTGTCTCTAACTTCAAGATCTGCACCCTCACAGACACGCAAGCAAAACACCGATGTATTTAATATAATAAAAATATTTTAAAAAAAGCAAGGTTAGCACATTTGAATATTTACTCAGAATTATAGACATTGATGAATTAGATTTTGGGGGCTACCTATATAGCCTTTTGATTATTAACCCCACGTTAAAGTTTTGAGTTAACCTTTTTGTTATAAATATTACAGATTTTAATTATGTCTAATAATTTTATTTTTTTTAAAGATTTATTATGTATACAGTGTTTTGCTTGCAAGCCAGAAGAGGGCACCAGATCTCATTACAGATGGTTGTAAGCCACTATGTGGCTGCTGGGAATTGAACTCAGGACCTCTGGAAGAACAGTCAGTGCTCTTAACCGCTGAGCCATCTCTCTAGCCCCCATGTTTAATAATTTTATAAACAATAATTTTCTGGGTGTTCTACTCTTGTTTTTTCTGTCAATTTTGACCTCGAGCATTGAGACTTTAAAAAGCAAATCTGGGTCTGAAAAATGGTGAGCCAGTTTCAGAGCCTACATTTTAATAAAACAGAACCATACAAAACAATTTTTATACAGCGTATAGTTCTAATAACTAGAATGCCCAGAGATAAATTCTGAGCCTAGGTACCAACAATAACAGCTGAGCTGTAAACAAAACATAGTAAACTCATACATTTAAAATCAGTCAGACATAAACATGCAGTGGCCATATTTATGTGTTCAAGCATTAAAACAAATGGACAATATTTTTTTTTCCAAGCTATGATTTTAAGGAAGGATGCTCTGTTACCTATTGGCTTCAGTTCTCACAGGCATTGGAAAAAGCTGCCCAGAAGCCCAGGTACTGCATCTGTAACCATACATTGTCATTGAATTATTTTATGTTGCAGACTTGGGTTTAAAGGAGCTGCAGGTACAGCTTTCTCACAGAGCCAGCTTGTCAGTTTTTGTGCTCTAGTTTTAAACTCTCGTCAAGGGAGTGGGGGTACTTGGCTTTTATCCCATAATATCAGTCTTGAGTGTCAGACACAGCAAACAATCCAAAAGCAAATAAAACATAAACCAATGCAGATTGTTCCTGGTCAGCTAGTGGAAAACTGAAACCGGGGTGATGGCTTGTCCTTGATCAGTGGAGCATGACTTCAACTCTTCTATTCAAAGAATCTAGGGAGATTCAAGATCTATTCTCTTACAGAAGGGTCCTACAATGTCTCCCAGTTCTCTGACCTGTGGTCTTTCAAGAGTGACCTGTGGTCTTTCAAGCAAGTCCACCAAGACTTTTTGCAGACAACTTGGAAATGAGCCCAGTCAAAGTACATTGCAAGACAGACCAAGTGAAACCAAATGAGTCAAAGACACAGACACTCACCAGCCAAAGACTTCATAGATTGGGGTCCCGGTGGGTCTGGGAGATCCCAGATGAGCCCCCAAATGTTATGCCCATGTCATGAGCCCCCCAGAGACCACCAGAAGTTTGAGTTTGTATGCAAAAACAAAGAGCCTTATTGCAAGCTCAATCTTGGACTCTGTCCATTCTGACACAACAGTTAAATGGGGAGAACCCTGAACTCATTTGGGGGGGGTGGGCACCTGATTGGGCAGAAATGAAGCAATAGAAGTTTTGTCAAACAATGATTCGTACTGCCATTGCTCCAAGAAAATTGGCAATCTATATACAAGTGATGTAAGCTATCCTTAGTGTTCTAGAGCATTTAGTACTTGCTTGTCTCAATTCTGATTGGTTCCCCACAAGGTACAGTCTGCTTTTTTTTTTCTTGGTTATTGTAAGGGTGAGGCCTCGTCTCAGTATTGTTAGTTTGCAGCCTGTCATGGCCACACTAATGTTAAGTTAGGCCTCAGTTTAGTTTACTTTTTCTAAAAACTCTGATGTATATTTATTTTCTCAACTAAGTCATTTAAATTTATTTTTGTAGTGAAAGAAGCTAATATTACACACAATGTGTATTATAACCTAGCACCTCATTGATAATGTGCAATTTTATGTTTTTATTTATGTTTCAACCTGTGAAAGAAATAATTATTAAATTTCTTGAAAGAAGACACTGCAGGAGTCTTGAGTTGTTAGTGATGCTTTCTAAGGTTCCTGCAGAGTCCAGAGGTCATTGTTATCAAATTTATTTGTTTCTCATATATGAACAAACTCAAGAGAAAGTATTCAAGCAGTAGCTGATAGTGAGAAATACCAATGGAAACCTTGTTGAGATACTATATTACATTTGAAATATTGACAAAAGAAGTCATAGAAGGGTGCTGGAGAGATGGCTCAGAGGTTAAGAGCACTGACTGTTCTTCCAGAGGTCCCGAGTTCAATTCCCATCAACCACATGGTGACTCACAACCATCTCATACCCTCTTCTGCATACTGTATATGTAATAAATAAATAAATCTTTATAAAGAAAAGAAGTCATAGGATATATTCATATGTTGCACATAGCTAAAATAATTTCAGAGATTTGTAGGTGAAGTGGTACTCTAACTGTTATGGTCCATTTAGATAGCACTCAAGGTGTACAGAGATTTATAAATGCTGATGTAGGAATACTGCTTCTAGGAATTCCAAAGAAATTCTTTAAAAGAAAAAAAAGGCTAGGAATATATTAAGATATTCATAGCAAATGTTCATAACAATGTAATTTGGAAATACCCTTAATAGTCATCCCCAAGAGACAAATTGTGAAAACAATAAGGATCCTCAATATCCAGGAACTGAAGCAGGAGAAGATCATGTCCCCTGCCGTTTAGCCTGAGCAAATAAGAAAGTCTGGAATGTTTATGGATATAAATGAAAAACAGTGAAGAAGAGTATACCTAGGGCTGAGGTGGCTTAGTGCACTTGCCTGTCACACTCAAGACCCTCATTCGAATACCCTGTAACCCTCCAAAAGGAGGGAAGCTGGGGACTATGAAATAATACTACTGTGAACTTGTTTTGGAAAAATTATTAATGCTTTGTGAATGTTTGGACTAGAACTTATGTTAGAACACTGATGCCTTTTTAAATATTTAAAAATTGCTCCTTTGACAATTTCACATGAATGTAACATTTTGATTATATTTATTCCCACTCTCTACCTCTAATCCTTCCCAGAAATCCTTCATGTTCCTTTCCAGACTTTATTGGCCTTTCCTGCTCTGCTCCTCTTTTTAAAATATAACCCACTGAATCTAAAATTACTGCTATTCAAATACTCAGGGGTATAGGGCCACTGAAACACATCAACCTCCTAGACTGACCTCTAGCCACCATCAATACCCAATAGCTCTTCAGCTTGGAGTGGGGATTTCTTTCCATCCATGCTGGGTGTTAGCTGGCCTGGTTGATGCCTTTGAAATCTCAGTTTATAATTTCTTGTTCTTGTGCAATTTTGAGACAGTCTCTCTGTGTAGTCCTGGCTGTCTTGGAACTTGCTATGTTGACCAGGATGGTCTAGAACTCACAGAGGTCCTCCTGAGTGCTGGGATCAAAGTTATATACCACTACCACACTATCAGTTTGTAAATTGTTTTTAATTGCTGAAATAAAAATTAGAATAAATATCCCTCCTCCTCCAAAAGAAAAAATAAAAGTTCCTACTAAATAATTTTGGGCGTGTGCATCTTAAATTTTTCTAATTGTATACATTGATATGTTTCATGGGTAATTATGTAAATAGCATACTGGAATACAACATGGCTAAATATAATTTCTTCTCATAAATCTTTTTTCATGAGATAATGCTTGGCTTTAGAGATGTTATTAAATTTAACAGTTCTGCTTAATAGTAACTCAAATCAAGTGAACATGGTGGGTAAGGTTTCCTAGTGGACTTTGAAGCATATGATCATATACAGAGCCCGGGCAGGTCATGGACAAGTCCCTGAGACCTTTGGGCTGACAACTTCATAGGAGAGGTTATGATATCCAACCTGCAAGAAAACTAGGGACGAGGGTGAAGACCCAGGGGACAGACACAAACTGTTAATGACAGCTTGCTGTGTGGCTCTTGGTTGTAAGTAAAGCCTGTGTTAGGGTCTTTCTGTCCCCAGAGTGCCAGCCCTTCCTTATCCTTGCTGCTGTACCAGAGCAGATGACCATGTGTAAAGTAGTTGCAGCCTCAGTTTCCTTTTACTCTGACTCTGCCATGAGAGCAAAATTAGCTACTGATGGGAAATAAAGAAGAATGTATGTGAAGTACTTATTTCTTATTAATATAATCATCCCCCTAAATGGTGGTAGTGTAAGCCTTTAATCCCAACACTCTGGAGGCAGAGGATGCTTGAGTTCAAGGCCCAGCCTGGTCTACAGAGGTGTTCTGGGGCTGCACAGAGAAACCCTGCCTAGGGGTTGGGGAGTGGGGGAGTAGAGGAAAAAGAAACCAAACAAATCCATAGCCCTGAACACATCTGTATCAGTTCTCAGACACACATCCAATTCAAAGCTTCTCAATGTGAGAAGTAGATGATTTTCTTTGAACTTACACCACCTCCCTGAGCCATGGCCCAGTAGGCCCAAAACACAGCCAGCCAACCTTCTCAGCTCTGGCCATCAGGAACCTGCTAAAGCCAACTAGTACCCAGGAATTGGGTACCTCTCACCAAATTCAGCTCTTTCTAACCAAAGTTTAGAACCATTGGGATAGTCCCCAAACAGAATGATAACTCCACCCAAAATGAGGCCCGTGGTTTGGGGTTTCTTTATAAATGTTCTTTCTGTAGTAGCCACAGTGACTACTTTCTTTGAATTCAGGCTCTGCTACCTGACCCACTGTAACTTGGACTGTCTGAGTACTGAACTTAAGTTTTCTTCTCTGGAGGCAGATTCATTGAACAGAAAACCATCAAAGAGGCTGCCCTACATTTGTGGGAAGGAGTGAGTACGTTTGAGTGTTGGGTTTTCTTTTTCAGTCTTTACTGAAAATAAGCTTGAGCTAGGTCCAGAGTGCAGTGGGAGTAGCTAGAGATGGAAAAGGAGTCCATGCCTAGACACTGGCCTGCAGGAGCGCCCCAGAGCACACAACATAGATCAGTCTACAGTGCGGTACTGAAGTCACCAGTGACTGAGCAGCACTGTACCACTGATTTCTAAGTCATCACTAAGTGAGAGAGGTATTTGGAGGAGGGGCTGTGGGTTGGTCTCAGGGTCTTACACCTTGAAACCCCCATGATTTCCATTTTTGGATAAAGAAACTAGTACTCAGGGGGGGTTAAGGAACTTCTATTGTTGACTAAGAAGTGGCATTGTTAATTTATATCCATTTCTGTCTGTCTTCACTTTTGGCCCAGTGGCTTTTAATAGTGAATAATGGGCTTCAGGGATGCAGTATTCATGGGATTCATGAGAGAGAGAGGCCATGTGGAAGATGCTGAGCTGGGTTTTTGAGCATGCTAGAGGTAATCAGACAAAGAATACTTGTCATTGCTAATAGGTATAGCCTTGGACGTCATCATTTGGAATGCAAATATATAAATGATTCCATTTACCAAACCAAAGGTCAAGAAGCCTCTGAAACATAAAGCATGTTTGAATTTCTGGGACTAAGGAAGCATTGGGTTGATGGGAGAATTTATGGTGGGGTTTATTCAGAGCCCTTGGCCTGGCATGTGGCAAACAGGGTGGGCTGAAATTTCTTTTCTAAAAAAAATATTTATTTATTTATTATGTATACAATACACAGAAGAGGGCAACAGCTCTTATCATAGATGATTGTGAGTCACCATTTGGTTGCTGGGAATTAAACTCAGGACCTCTGGAAAAGCAATCAGTGCTCTTAATCTCTGAGCCATTTCTCCAGCCCTGGCCGAAGTTTCTTAAAGCAATATAAATCTCTGCTGAACAGCTGCTATTGGCTATCTTCTTATCTCCTTGAAAAACACCTAAAGTGGACAAGGTGAACTTGAAAGTATCTTTCCAGTCTAAAATTTTCTTTCCATCAAATTTTTTGTCATAGTCTCTCTTCTAAAATAATATACTGCACGTTCGGAAAAGATTATAAGTTCAAGGCTCATACAGGCTGTCATTCAGAAGTGGGAAGGGAGATTCTTTTATTTTGGGCTGTGATCATAATGAGGTTAAAGATTCCTTTTAGTGACTGTTTTCCATGTGTATGTGAGTGGACGTGATTCTCTTGGGCTTGTCCGCCTCTGTGAACCAGCCCTGCAGGTGTCTGAGCTGAAAAGACATCTGTTATTCACACTGCAGCACTCCAGCACCTTGTGGGGAATACTAAACCAGCTTGGCCGAGGAAGCCCAGCAACCTTTAAGACAATGACTGAAATCTTTTGTTCAGATGGACAAAACTGAACTTCTTTTTCTTTTTCTATGTGTGTTTAGAACTGAACCCAGAGTTTTGTACATGCAAGTTCTATAACTGAACTACAATCCCAGCCTACCTCTACATTTTTATACAATAGTAGAACTATTCTTTCCCCTTTTGAATTAGTTGGCATTCTATCTACCTGTACTCTTGCTAATTTCCTTCAGGGTCTATATAAAAGTCATTTAGAAAGAGAGTTTTGAGTAACATGCTCCGGGACTGGTATAGTCCAGTGTATGGCCCTTTCTTGGGGTTGAGTGCCAGGGCTACAGAGAGGTAGGTAGACAGACAGATAAACAGATAGGCAGATGGTAGATAGGCATGCAGCTATCCCACACTGCATTTGGCTACGCTAGTACCTTGTGTAACTGAAATCTTAGAGAATTTGTTCTTTTATGTCTTGGTGTTTTGCCTGCATGTATAACTGTGTAAGGATGTCAGATCTTGGAATTACATACAGTTGTTAGCTGCCATGTGGATGCTGGAAATCGAACTCGGGTCCTCTGGAAGAATGGTCAGTGCTCTTAACCGCTGAGCCATCTCTCCAGCCCCGAGATTTTGTGGTTTTTTTTTTTTTTTTTTTAAAGGCTGAATACTATTCAACTCTGTTAATAGAACACAGTTTGTTTCTTTTTTTTTTTTTTTTTTTTTTAAGCTTCTAATATGATGTCATTTTGGTGCTTAAATGCATTTGTGGGCTTCCTTTGGTTTCAAGGGAATGGTGTGTCCTTATGTATGCTGGATGTCTGTGGGGCAGGTGCCCAGATGGGATGTGGAGGTCAGACGACAGCTTTTACAGTGGTCTTTCTCCTTCTGCCACCCAGGATCTGGGTATTGAACTCCAATGATCAGGCTGGCACAGCAAATCCTTTTACCCGATGGGCCCTCTCATTGGCCCAGGGGTTTT
The DNA here is from genome assembly GCA_004025045.1 of Sigmodon hispidus. Classification (NCBI taxonomy): domain Eukaryota; kingdom Metazoa; phylum Chordata; class Mammalia; order Rodentia; family Cricetidae; genus Sigmodon; species Sigmodon hispidus. The sequence goes on from PVIH01011526.1 coordinate 46,846, forward strand.
TTCTCTCCCTCCGTCCTTTTTTTTTTTTTCTTTCTTTTTTCCCTGCTGTCTGCCTGTTTTTGTCTTTCTGGTAGGTAGGTAGGCAAGGCTGGCCTAGAACTCTTGATTCTTTTATCTCTTCCTCCCAAGTGTCAGGATTATACAGACGTGTAGCACTGTGCCCAGTCTCATGTAGTTCTAATTTTGATACAGCAAGTGGCAGATCAGTTGGTAAGTACAAGATGATTTTAAATATTTATTTTATGTGATCTATGTATTTGCCTGCATATATGTATGTCACGTGGGTGCTTGGCGATCAGAATCCTCTGGAATTTGTGAACTGTCATGAGGGTACTGGGAATTGAACTCCTATCCCCTGCAAAAGCAACGAGTCTTCTCAACCATTGACTCACCTCTCCAGGCCCTAAAGATAGTTTCAATACAGACTGAACAAAATCCAACTCTTTTGCTGTAAAGCCTGAAGGCTTCTGCTTAGGTAGAGTAGATAGATACCTTTTGATATTAATACTTAAGCCATTAATTAGACATCCCAAGGTGGAGGGCTGGAGAGATGCCTTAGTGGTTAAGAAAGAGCAAGTGCTGCTCTCCCAGAGGATCTAAGTTTGGTTCCCAGTGCTGGCTTACAAACCACAGGTTGCTCCAGCTTGAGGCTTCTGACACCAACCATCTCTGCACTTTGTGGGCACTGGTGCACACACATAAATAAGAACAGATCAATATTTAAATATTCTGTATGTGAAAAAGGCACTGATGAGCTCATCACATCAAAACAGAAGTCATTGTTTTTGAAGCCTTCTCCCCATTTTTGTTTATTTATTTAAGAAATAAGCCAGCAAGAAGGAAAAAAAAGTAGGCAGCAGGGCTCTACGGATGTTTTGTAAATCGCCTTGTCATTCTTGTTGCTCCAGCAGCCATCCTCTTGAGAAATTGCTTATCTCTTATCATAAAGCCTCTCGGAAGGGGCAGGAAGGAAGGATGCCTCAAGCCTTGGTCCTCGAAATGCTTTAAAGACTTTTGCATTCCTGTATTTTTATGTGTGTGAAAAGGCTCAACATGAACACACTGTAATTTCTCTTAACACCTCATGGTTTTTCTCTTCTGTTTTGTCTTTCCAAATTATTCTTTCTTTTTCATTTTTTACGAAAGGGGGGTCTTGGTATGTAGCTCTGTTCTAGAACTTGCTGTGTAGACCAGGCTGACCCCCCGGAACTCATAAAGATTGCCTGCCTTTGACTCCAGAGTACTGAGACTAAAGGTGTATGCCACTATGACCAGCCAAATTAATCTAATTTTTATGTATTTTGTGTGTTCCATGTGCATTGTACTCATTTACTCTGCTGTAACTGTCAGAGTGAGTGACAGACAGCAGTGGGTAGGTAATTCAAACCAGAAGACTGGGTCAGGCACACCCAAAGGGAAGGGAGGCTGTGAAGATATAGATAATAAGAGGAACCCACCCAGGACCCAGTCCTTGCCATTGGCCTTCTGTTTCTAGAACATCTCTTGGCCTTCTCCTGGTGGCACTTTTGGCTTTCTCACTGAAGTCTCAATCCTGAGACACTTGTATGACTTGGTATTAGTAGACACAGGAATTGGTATGTTGCTCATGTCAGTCTCTATCTCCTTCAGGGGTTTCTCAGTTTTGTCTCCTTAGGAACTCGCTGGAATTTTTTTTTTTTTTTCTCTCCTTAAGACTGGCTTCTTCCTAGACTCCTGCATAGCTGTGCTCCTGTTCTCTTGTAACTGAGTTTCCCATCACCTCTGTCTTGGAGAGTGCTCTGATCAGCCAGCCTCTGTCTTTTTCTTAATAGACAGACAGTCTAGCATAAACATGAGGACCTGATGGTACAAGCTTGCACCTAGCTCTTTGGCTTATATAGCTATGAGACCTTAAGCCATGTAATCTCTTTCTGACTCAGTTTCCTCATCTTAAAATTATTTCTTTGGTATTCTGGTGAATAGTAAATATTTTGTGTGCTAACATAGATAAATCACTTGGGAGAGTTCCTGGAGAATATTAAGCCTCTCAAAAGCAATGATACAGTTTACATTGTCATTATAGTTACAGATAAACTCCCCAACTCACCCACCCATTTTTGGGGGTGGCATGCATTTTACAGTAATCTGCCAAGAAGAGGTCTGTGTAACTTTCTGTGAAGATGACTTCATTTTGCCTCCCATTTGACATGCTGCTTGGCAGACTTGCTGTTTGGAAATAAAGCCTTTCCTGACTTCACAGAAGTCTTTAACAGGCACGGCGCCCTAAGTGTCTCACTACCTGCTTAAGGATTCAGCTCGTAGGACTTCAGGTCAGTCATTGGTCATTCCCTCTAACTTTGGAGATTTAAATGCAGGCCTTTACAACTATGTACTTTAAAAAATGACTTGTCATTTGATCTTCAAGCAGTATATATTTAGAAATGTCTGCTTCCTGCCAGTGCAGGGACCAAGGAGGCAAAAGGAAGGGAGGGTAGACTTATGCTCTTAGCAGAGAACGTGTGTGTGATTGGAGGCCTTATTCGTGATTTCTGTGCCCAGCCCTGAGTTGCCTTGTCTGAAGAAAGATGTGACTTTGCCTCTCTTCTCTCTCTCTTCACCACATAATCTGATTTTGTTGTAATATTCAAAATACTCTTTTCAAAGGGGCACCAAAAATGCAACCCATTGCCACTTATAAGAGGTCCGTGTTGCATAACGTTTTCTTGGCAGAAGCCTGAAAAATCTCTAGGTGGATTCTGAGAGCAGTAGACACGTATCAAGAGCTTTTCTTGTGGTTAGAACCTCCTTCACTGGGAGACTCAACCTAATCAGACCTCAGTGAGTGACACACAGCAGTGGGTAGGTAATAGAAACCACTCTCAAAAGAGGACTGGGAAGGGCAGTGGTCAAGCAGAAGAAGGGAGGCTGAAGATAAGAAGAACCCCCCCACCATCCTTGCCCTTGGCCATCTGTTTCTAGCACATCTCTTGGCCTTCTGCTGGCACTTTGGGCTTTCTCACTATAGGCTCAATCCTGAGACATTTGCATGACTTGGTATTAGACACAGGGATTGGTATTTTGCTCACTGCACAGCAGTTCCTGAGAGGGATTCTTCCCTGGAATGACATGCTAACTGGACAGATTTAGACTATGCTTCCTGTTGCTGTGGGGGTGTGGGTCCTACATGCCTATATGGCTGTGTGCATGCATGTATTTAGTGTATATGTGCATATGTAACTTTTAAGATGTATTTCCAATGATTTAAAAATGATACTACAGGTAGTATGACTCAGGTAGAGTGCTTTGCCTAGCACACTGAAGACCCTAAGTTCTATTGTGAAGTATCAGGACAGAATCTGGAATATCAGAAGACAGAATCACCCATAGCCAAGCCATGACGTCCGAGAATGGTGACACACACCTTTAATCCCAGCACTTGGGAGGCAGAGATCTTCTGATTTCTCTGAGTTCAAGACCAAACAGAGCAAGGCAGTGATGGCACCCACCCTTGATACTAGCTCTAGAAATGTTGAGGAGGAGATAGAGGAGGTAAAATAGCTGAGTGGGTAACACATATACAGGAGAAGGCAGAAGTTCTTCCCTTTTTCCTGCTTACCTCGTCAGCGGGAGAGCTGTGGAGACACGAGTTCTCTGGGTAAGAATTGAGTGTGGTTTGTTCCCTGTCTGTCTGATGCTTCAGGTGATTTTTATTAATTATTAATTAATATCAATAATTAGTGTTATTAAATAGAAAGGAAAAAAATGTATAGTAGATAGAGTTTTTTGTTTGTTTGAGTTTTTTGAGTCAGAGTTTCTCTGTGTAGCTTTGGCTGTTCTGGAACTCCACTCTGTAGACCAGACTGGCCTCAGACTCATAGAGATCCACCTGCTTCTGCCTTCTGAGTGCTGGGATTAAAGATGTGCACCACCACTGCCCAGCTAGGTACGTTGTTATCAGCTTTGGAGTGAGGTAGCCCAGGGAGTAGAAGCATTTGCTGCCGTGACTGATGACCTGAGTTTGGTCCTTGGGACCTACAGGTGGAAGTAAGTTATTCTTCTGAATAAATATGAGTGATATTTTAGAATCTCTTTTCTTTTGACATACACAAGTGTATCCTGGTTCTCTGCAGATTGTGGTTTTGAAATGCCCTCATTTTCTGCATCGGTTTGTCTTGTGTTTCTTGCATATTTTAAGCTGAAACTGATCTGACAGTAGTGGTTTGGAAATGTTGCATGCATCTCCTATAAACAAATGGTCCTGCCCTGGCTTGCACCATTATCCCAGCTGGACTTTGCCTGGCTGATTCTCACCATATGGAATCGTGCAGAAATGGTCACTGGTTAATGGAAGTAGAAAGAGGCTTTTGTTTTACCACAGCCAGGTAAACCGTGTTCCCATGGTGCTCTGATTAGTTATGTGTTCCCATGGTGCTCTGATTAGTTATGGGTGTTGCTGAGCGAGGTGCTACTCCCTTGATTGTTGCTTCCTGCTTCTGACTTTACTGAATTTCATCTCCCTTTTCCTTTCCTTCCCTCCTCCCTCCCCCTGCCCCCTCTCCTTGCCCTCCCCTCCTTCTCTCTTGTGCGGAATGGATTCCAAAGCCTAGAGCATAGTTTTATTGAATTTTGGTTGATAACATTTATATGCTAAGATCCAAGATTTTTCAGAACTAACCATGGGAAGCTAGGTATGTGACTGCCTTCACCATAGTACATGCCCTTTGTCTTTGGACCCTATAATTATGTCTCTAGTTCCCTTCTTTTGTATTGTTTTCAAAATAGCTACCGTAAAGTCATCCTGATGCTGTTTAACTGTTTTGCAGTGTTTTTCATCTCCATCCATTTTATCTTTGTTAATATGTCGCCCCTAGGACTTTTTTACCGCTCACGGTGTCTCACTTCTCAGATTCACTCTCTGTATTAGAGCTGAGCTCACCCTGTTACTAGCGGGGTGTTGACGCTCATACCTAGGCAATAGCCTCCTGGGAACAGGTTCACAGTGTAGGTGTGTTTTCTACTCCAGGCTTCCTCTTTATTCACTTGGTGGATCTCCTGGTCGTGCTGTCTAAAAGTCCTGGTTTTCCCTAGTCCCATTTTGTCTCTATAACTCCTTCTACCCTTTCTATTGACTTTCTCATTTTTGCTATCATGTCACTGATATCCAAAGACCTGTTTTCTGTGCTCTGTGTTTCTGTGTTTTTCTGCTTATTCCACTACCCTATTGCTATGGGGTGAGCCACCTCAAACGTAGCCCTATCTACTTTATTTTTAATTCATATGCTCATGGATTCAGTCGTTACCTGATGATTTATCCACTTGTTTGTGGCACCTGTGATCTAGAGCTGATAGCTGAGGTACCACTGTCTGATTTTTCCCTGTGGCTTCTCCGAGCATGAAATCTATTTTGAGAGAAGCCTCTAGAGAGCCCTCTTTCCAAGACAGCAAGGTGGAAGCTTGGGCTTCTACATGGGCTGACACTGGTGCTCAGTGTCGTTCCTGCCAAACTCCTGGTCAACATAATCATTGTCTGTCCAAGTTGGTGTTGGGGGGAGTTGACTGCAAAGTCACCTAATAGAAGAGCATAGGACAGTACAGTTCTAGTAGCTTTCTGACAATGTCATCTACCTCATGGTTATCTTTATTTTTTTTCTATTTACTTGTTTAAGTAGAGAGAGAGTATGTGTACTCATGCGCACACACAAGTTATGATGCATGTGTGAAGGATGATGACAATGTGCAGAGAGTCAGTTTTCTTCTACCATGTGGTACCAGGGATTGTCAGGCTTGGCATATCAGACCTTTACCTGCTGTGCCATCTCACTGGCCCATCATATATTTATTTGTGAAGACGCCATGTCTCTCTGAGAATCTTAATGGTAGTCGTCTTCTTCCTAGAGTCCATTTCCTTTGAACATTTGAGTACTCACTTGTCAGAACGATATCTAAGTCCTATATTCTCTTACTCTAGATTCCTAGTAAATAAAGTGTCTTGTGCTAATGGTCAAACATTCCAGGAGCTGATAGGAAAACAAGTGAGCTAGACTACGACCTCACTGTTGTACATGCTTGGAGCCCTGTTTTCTGTTGGCATCACAGACCTTCTGGGGCACGTCTGCCGAGAGAATACCTTAGTCTTAGCCAGGCTTGAGGCGGAGACCCAGCTGCTGTAAACAGCTCCCAATCCTCCCTGGAAAGGTTTGCCTGCCCCAATCCCTGAACCTTTTGGAGATTCCATAGTGGAAAGAGAGTTCATTGTCTGTCTCTCTTGTGGGCTGTGGAACTCTTGGGACTTCTCTTATTCTCCCTCTGTCCGGCCAGTGCTTCCTTGCCTACTTTTTCTTCATCCACGGTCATCCGTGTCTTCCTCCCAACTCTCTTCAGAACCCAGGTGACTCTCACTTGGCGGGGCGGTTATTTATTTTATGGAGTAACGTCCTTAGGATCATAGTGTCCCTAAGGCAGGCTGTACTTCTCTCACCCCCTCTTCCACCAACACTCATTACTGACATAAAACCCAAGAGTCTGTTTTTAGAGTCAGTCTTCTGTTTGCTTAAATCACATGGTCATAACCTCTGTCTTCAGGTTTTGTTCTCACTGGTGAAGAATTTTGTTCCAATATGTAAGTTAAGAATCTTTAGAAAATGGTTAGCATAGCATTCATACGTATTTTCCTCAAACTTCCGTTCTTCATGGAAATCCCTTTCTCTATGATGTCTCATTTTCCTCTCTCTTCACTTTAAGAGAATGCTCTGCTGATTGAGACTGGGATGGCTAGTGAAAAATTTTAATGAACTGCCATCTCCATTTACCATGATGGTAAATGCACAGAATCAAAAGCATTATCTGTTCAATTGTCCTTCAAGTCAGACGGCTGAGTATCGCAGAGAACATACATTCAGTCTGTCTGCTTATCTGTTTGTACACCGCCATTGCTGTGTTGTCTTAACTTGTGTGGCTCTGAGTTACTGCCTAATCTCCTTTTATTTCAACCAAATGACTCCATGTATTATTCCTTGTAGAGCAGTTACATAGACATAAATTCAGTTTTTCTGCGACAGTGGTAATTTATCAATGTTTTTACTGATCATTTGATGACAATTATTTGTGAGTTTTCTTGTTTTATATTGTCGTCTTTTTTGAAGCCAAGTCTCACTATGTACCCCAACCTTTGCCTCTGTCCCAAGAGGACTGGTATTAGAGGTGCTGACCATCATACCTGGCTCAGTGAACCAGAGTGTACAATTTATTTTCATAAATTTCTATGGAACAGTTTTGGGTTTACAGAAAAATTGCAGAGAAAAATAGTTCCCATACTGTAACATGATGTTCCTGGCCCAGACTAGACCCAGTTCAGACCTGCTCACCACTGCTTATCTGGACCTGCAATCCCAAAGTCCCAATGAAGCACACAGATGCTTATATTAATTTCTTGCTGTTCAGTCTATGGCTCAGGCGTATTGCCTGCTAGCTCTTTCATCTTAATTCAGTCCATTTCCGTTATTCTGCTTTGCTACGTAGCTCGTGGCTCACCTATTACATATTTCTTCCTGAGGAACTAGATCATATCTTCCTGACTCTGCCCTCCTCCTACCCATGCTTCAATTTCTCCACCTGCAGTGCTCGCCATAGGCCCAAACAGTCCCTTTATTTAAAGAATGATGGTCACAGCATATAAAAAGACATTCCCATATCACCATACTATGTACTGTTTCCCCTGCTATCAAATTTTGTGTTAGTATTTCTCAATGTATGTACACAGGGTCCCCACGGAAGCCAGAAGAACACGTCATATCCATTTTAGTTGGGGTTTCATAGTGGTAACTGCCTGTTGTGCATGCTAGGAACCAAACCTGGTCCTCTGGAAGAGTCCTAAGGGTTCTAAACCGCTGAGGCGTCTCTCGCTACCAACTATTAATGCAAGAAAATAATGGATAACTGAGAGAAGACATTTACTAAAGGGCTATTGAGAGGACTCAACTGGAGAACAGCTTACTTATACAGAGTAAGACAAACTCAATAGTAAAGTCACTGGAAGACTGTAGACCGATCCACACCACTACATAACCGACACCATCTAACCTGATCTTGGCCAAGAGAGAGTGTATGCCAGATTTTAAATCGGCCTCTGGCCATGCCCCGAGTACTGATGCACAGAGGCCATAGGTGTTCCCCATATCTACACAGGCCAAGAGGCCTCACCTTAAGGTCAAGGTATAATAATACCTGCTCTCCACTACAAAGCATGGTGTGTTTGTTGGGACTGATTCCCCACCCCGCTTTCCTCAAGGCTTGAGAACTAAAGCCTGCACCTTATGCATGCCAGGCAAGTGCTCACTGATGAGCTCCACCCTGGTGCTCAGAGATTAATTCCTGGTCACTCTAAGGGGTAAATAATGTCCCTTAACCACAGTCACACACAGTAATTTCCCTGTTCTCTAAGAAGCAGGCCCCATTACTCACTCATCCTCCCTCCCTTCTTCCCCTCTGACAAAATTGATCTTATTGCCCTACCTACAGTTTTGTCTTTGCCAGAACGTCTTGTATTTGGGACGATACAGTTTGTAGTTTTTTTCCCCCCAAACTGGTTTCTTTCTGTTGTGATGGGATAACTTCCATGTATCATTCAGTAAAGTTCCATTATGTGGATGTGTTTGCCACTGAACAAGGCTTAGCCTAGCAGGCAGATACTCCTATTTTAATGCACTTTTGAAATATCTTTTTCTTTGTCAAAAAGCAAAACTTTATAGTACAATTAGCTAGCATCTCCAGAAGTGCTCCTGTCCACCACTGTAATCTCCATGACAACAGCAGACCTCCAAGCCCACCCCTATATAAACTGTATAGGCTCCCTGCATAAAACCCCCACACTTTGAAAATTACTCCTGTGCTCAGCTTGCCCACTGCAAGAACTACAGCTCCAGTTTTTTTGTTTTTATGTGTTAGTTGTGCGTATTTCAGCTGTACCAAAGTCAGTAGGGTGTGACTTGCTCTCAGTGGCTATCCCACAGTATGTCTATCTATTTAGCTATTGAAGGACATCTTGAGATATCCAAATTTTGGGCATTTTGTATATGAAGTTGCTGTATACATTCATTTGCCTTTGCAACTTACTGATGTAAATATCAGGAACATGGTTGTTGGGTTGAATTGTTACTCTGTGTTGTTGTATAAGAAACTGCCCACCTGTCTGACCATACTGCTTTTTATTCATGGATCTATTTGAGCTGTTTGAATAGTTAGATGACTTTATAGAAAGCTAAAGTGGAAAGCTTTTCAGAAATTACTAAACAATTTTTCTGTACGCTTGTTCCCTGTTCCCTTCTGGGACTCCCCTTGCCCATTGGCCCAGGTGCTTTTGTCATCTCTCAGGTCCTAGAGACTCTGTCAGTGTTCCATAATTGTTTTCTTTTGAACCCTCAGACTGAATGTTGTTACTTAGCTTTTCTTCAATCCCACTGATCTTTCTAATGTCAGCTCAGCCCTCCTTTTGGACCCCTCTACTCAGGTCAGACATTGTAATGTGTCAGTTCCTCAACTTGTGATCCGAAGCTTTCTCGGGTCAAACAACCCTTTCGCATGAGTCACCTATGACTAACAGAAAACACAGGTATTTACATTATGATTCATAACAGCAAATTTACAATTAAGAAATAGCAATGAAAATAATTTTATAGTTGCTGGGGCGGGGGATCAGCACAACATGAGAAACTGTATTAACAGGTCATAGCATTAGGAAGGTTGAGAACCACTGTTTGAGTAATTATGATATGTCCATTCCAGATTTCTGTTGGTCCTTTTTTAAAAACTTAAACTCTTTAGTGCCATTCCCGCTCTCAATTTGGCCAGATATCTCATGATTTTTTTAGTTCTTAAGTTGCTTGAATAACTGTCTAGTAGTTATTTAATGTGTTAAAGCCAATGCCTGGCCTTCTTTGGAACTAGAATTGACCACCTCCCACTATGTATAGGGCAGGTTTTTTTTTTTGCATGCCTTATAAAAACATTGGTTGTTGCATCTGGGCACCTTGTGATATAGTGTTGACTCTGGAAATCAGACCGTCAACCCTGCCCTGCCAAGGTTTCTTGTTAACAACTGTTTATTGCTTTTAAGAAGCTGTATTATTGTGGGAAGCCAATCAAGTCTTTAATCAGGGCTGTCATCCTGGCACCGCAGAGACTGAGGCTGGAGGATTACAGAGTCACAGAAGGCCTTGTCTACAAAGTGAAATCTTGCCTCAGAAGGAGAAAGGGAAAGAGAAAAGGGGAAGTCACTTCAGTTAGCACTGCTGATGAGTGGGCAGTACTTTTCTTTATTCGCCTAGCTAAACCAGGGAAAGGATTACTTAAAGGGATGTTGTTGGTATCTGTATATCATGTCTAGTTTTAAGTATAGTGCCTGAAGTTAGAGGTGCTTTGCAGCCACCTGATATGGGTACTGGGAACTGAATTCAAGTCCTTTGGAAGAGCAGCAAACATTCTTAACCACTAAGGCATCTCTCAAGCCCCTATTGTTGATATATTAGTGGTAGAAACTAAGTATTGTAATTGGAAGAAAATGCGGTGAGCAGTTTACCTAACTGAATATGTCCGTGAGCACTGGGTGTCTTCATAATGGGGACAGTGTGGGTGGGATTCTCCAGTTAGATTAGGCTGTTTAATTTGTTCCCAAGCACTCATTTTAGGAACTTTAGAGTTTCTTTTAGAAAGCTTAACTTGCATTAGGTCCTTGGTTTGATTCTCAAAGGAGGAGAAGAGGAGCAAAAGTTTACTAAGTCACAAACATAGTATTAGAAAAAGAAGTAAGATTAGGGTGACCTCAGCAAGCCACCGGTTTGAGGGCGGGGGCGGAGAGTAAACATACTAGAATAGCTTCTTTATGGAGGTGTGCTTGCTGCAGACACACACCATTAGCACCCTTTACTCACTTCCCTTTTCATCTTACAGACTGTTTGAAAAGCCTGCTGGGACATGTCATCGTTGCTGGATGCCTGGTGCTCGACAGAAACTTGGCAGCAAGGTAGCTCCTGTGAGCAGGTGCAGAATGTCCCCAGGAATCAGGGCCCTCATAAATCCAGACTTCCTGTGATTCTAAATGGTAAAAAGTCTGAATGTTCTTAATGTCATCCTATCAGTTATTTGTTTTCACTTTGTCTTATTAATATTAGCAAATTATTTCCTAATGAAATATCTTAAAGAGGCATTGTTTATTCTAGTGTTAGAAGCATACTTCAAGCCTGGTATGGTGGTCCAGGCCTGCAGTCCCAGTTAAGTCTTGGGAAGTGGAAGCAATAAGATCATCAGTAGTTCAGACAACAACAGCAATAGTGTCCCCTCCACCCCACTCCAAAAGAATTGTTTCAGATCTGGGACGGATACAACAAATGGTCTTTGACTATTTTTCAAATAGGACTATTAGTTATAGAATCATTTGCCATGTCACAAAACAGTTCTTTTTGTTTGTGGGGTTTTGTTTGTTTGTTTGTATGTATGTATCCTTGGCTGGCTTGAAACTCCACAAACACCCAACTACCTCTGACTCCTGAGTGCTGGGATTAAAGGCTTTCATACATAGAGTTTACAGAATTGTTCTATAGATAGATGGATGGATGGATGGATGGATGGATGGATAGATAGATAGATAGATAGATAGATAGATAGATGAAAACAGTGGGTACCAGAGAGATGGCTGGATGGTTAAGAACACTTGCTGGTTTTACAAAGGACCCATGCTTGGTTCCCAAAACCCACATTGGTGTCTCATAATTGCATGTGTAACTCTAGCTCCAGGAAATCTGTAAAATAAATCTTACGGGGGAAAAAAGGCCAAGGAATTAACTCTACCCATGAAGAGCTTGCTTTATAAACCTAAGAACCTGAGTTAAATCTCCCCCAAAACTGTATTTATTTATTGAATATATTATAACTGTGGAAACTACACTTAGGGGTCCACCCAACACAGCCACCAATCTGGCTTCAGTTCACTAAGCCTTTCCAGTCCGCCTTGAATACTCAGAATTGCCTTGCTTCCAAGATCTGCAGATTCACACTTATTTTTAAACTTATCTCTAAGTTTGTCAGGGCCTAAATCAGCAAAAAGCAGAATGGATCTGACCTTTGCACATCTCTTGGCCACAGATAGCTGCTGATGTCTGTCAAGAGGAACTTAGTGATGATATTAACCTAGAAGTTCTCATTTCTTAGAACTGGCAGAATACCAACTCTCCTGGCATGTGGATTGTTATGTAAATGATTGCATTCACTGTGTTCTTTGTTATTTTTTAGCGCTGTCCTGTCCAGCGATATCTTGTCCTACTGATAAACTGGCAACTCATCTGGCTACAATAAAGGGAAACTGGAGGAAATACCATTGGTATCCAAGGCCTAGAAGGTTGTCCCATATCAAAGGGAAGTCTCTAACTGTTATTGGAAATGCTGAGAAACTTGTTTCGGAGGAGACTTTTTTCTTATCCTGCAAAATACTACTTTGTGGGTTTAGTTCTCTCTCTAATAGCCTTCTCTGTTTTAAGAATTCATCAGAAGCCTGAGTTTGTTAGTATCAAACACTTGGAGCTGGCTGAAGATGATGCTTATAGCAACATTAATTGCACCAAAGTTTTACAGAGTGACCCAGAGGAAATCCAGAAGGTGAAGCTTGAGTTACTAACAGTAAAATTTAGGAAGCAGCCACGGTGGACGCCATATGACTATATTAACATGACCCGAGACTGTGCCTCTTTCATCAAGATGCGCAAGTATATTATAGAGCCTCTTAGTAAAGAAGAGGTGGACTTTCCAATTGCATATTCCATAGTGGTTCATCACAAGATTGAAATGCTTGACAGGCTCCTGAGGGCCATCTATATGCCTCAGAATTTCTACTGTATTCACGTGGACAAAAAAGCAGAGGAGTCCTTTTTAGCTGCGGTGATGGGCATTGCATCCTGCTTTGGTAATGTCTTTGTGGCCAGCCAGTTGGAGAATGTTGTTTATGCATCCTGGAGTCGGGTTCAGGCTGACCTCAACTGTATGAAGGACCTGTACAGAGTAAGTACAAACTGGAAGTACTTGATCAATCTCTGTGGTATGGATTTTCCTATTAAAACCAACTTAGAAATTGTCAGGAAGCTCAAGTGTTTCTCCGGTGAAAACAACCTGGAAACTGAGAAGATGCCTCAGAACAAGGAAGAAAGGTGGAAAAAACAATACGCCATTGTGAACGGGAAGCTGACAAACACGGGGGTAGTCAAAGCGCCACCTCCTCTCAAAAGTCCTCTTTTTTCAGGCAGTGCCTATTTCGTAGTCAGTAGGGAATATATAGGCTATGTGCTAGAAAATGAAACTATCCAAAAGTTCATGAAGTGGGCACAGGACACATACAGCCCGGATGAGTACCTCTGGGCCACTATCCAAAGGATCCCTGAAGTCCCTGGTTCTCGCCCCTCAAGCCATAAATATGACTTGTCTGACATGAATGCCGTCGCCAGGTTTGTTAAGTGGCAGTACTTTGAAGGAGATGTTTCTAAAGGCGCTCCTTACCCACCATGCAGCGGAGTCCATGTGCGCTCTGTGTGTGTTTTCGGAGCCGGTGACTTGAGCTGGATGCTTCACAGACACCACTTTTTTGCCAATAAGTTTGACATGGATGTTGACCCCTTTGCCATCAAGTGTTTGGATGAGCATCTGAGGCATAAAGCCCTGGAGGCCTTAGAACGCTAACTGCTACCAGGAATCCTGGGAAAAAGAAGGATGCCCAAAGTGTTACCCTCATCTGCTTCCTTTGTCTCATATGGGCCCTCTTTAGGGTGACAACTTTTAAGTTCGTGCCAGAGAAGCTGCATGTATTAGAAGAGAGGCTGACACCCATGTGTTCTAGAGCAAATGTGTGGAGAGAGTTAAGATGGCTGGAGGCTGGGGAAGATTTTATGGAGAGAGGGGACCCAGGTGATTGGGAAGAGGCTGATGAAGTAATCAGCCTCCTTGACTAATAAAATACAGAAAGGTACTTAATCTAAAGGAGATCTGATATGTGCCAAAATTCTCTTGAGAATTTTAAACTTAATTTTTTTGAAATGAATAAATTCGTAGCAATAACCAATCACAAAGATATGATTTACCCTATTTTTGGAATGGACATTTGGTTTTAACTTTTTTTGGGGGGGGAATAACTATTTTACTGTAAACTGATAAAATTGAGCCTCACATTAATACATCAGTAGGGTCTGACTCCATACTTTAAAAACAATTATCTTTCCATATTTTCAGGAAAGTTGAAAATGCTTCATGTAGGGCTGCAGGGATGGCTGGGCAGTTCAGAGCATGGCTGCTCCTGTAGTGCACACACGTAGTGGTTCACAATTGTCTGTATCTCCAGTCTCAGGGGATCCATTGCCCTTCTCTAGCCTCCTTGGCCTCAGGCACACATGAGGTACACAGATATAAGTGCAGACAAAACTCCCAAATGCATAAAGAAATAAAACTAAAAAAGAAGAAGAGTAAGGAGTAGTAGTTCACATCTGTCACCCCAACAGCTGGAGGCAAGGACAGGAGTTTGCAGCCAGCCTGCATACATCATGAGACCCTGTCTCAAAGACAAACGAAAGCAGACAAAACAGAGGAAGGGCAGAGAGATGGTTCAGTGGGTAAAGACTCTGCCTGCCAAGTCCACATGACTTCATTCTTTGGAACTCATGCAGTGGAATGGTTTTAACTTTTAAGTTATCCTTATAAAAATGGTCAACTTCCCTGCTGCTGTGACTCTATGGGGTGGTGTCTCAGTCTGTCATCTCAGGGAGTTTCAAATATGTTCAGCACGAATATCTGTCTTAACTTCTGCCTATAACTATGCAAACACATTTTCAAAAGCAAAGGGAGGACAATTTCTAGCTCACCGGTTTTTATGAATTCTTTCTAAGTTATTAGAAAATTCTAGGGAAAGACAGGTATGTGGCCTGTGCCTGTGAAGCAGGAAGACCATTTAAGCTCAAGTGATAGCAGCTAGGCTGGGCCAAAGAGCAAGACCCTGTCTCTCTAAAGAGGAGAGACAGTCTCAGTTTTCTAGATATAATCTTTTATCCTGTCTTTCCGGACTGTGCATGTTGTCAGGCTGCCCTATATCGGTGCTTTAAGTCTCTGATGTGACTAGTGAGAAAACTAGGGAAGGAATCTGTGATGACCATTGCACATGCCCTGCACATATTTAGAGCCAGCAATTGGCTCCGCCCCCAAGAAATTAAGGTTTCTGCCTCCTGGATCCACTCATGTTTTGGGTGACGGCATCTTGGCCTTGCGTTTTCTTGTTACCTGCCCACAGGCTTTTTTTAGCCTGCTAGTTTCTCCCTCTCTCGTGGACCTTGGTGAGGGAGAAAGAAGTACACTTGTGTCCACATGAAGTGTGTGAAGGCCTGGGAAGAGAGCTGTGGTATTACAGTGTATTTTACCAAAGGACAGATGATACGGGCCTTCTGTAATTCTTACTCTCGTCGCAAGTGAGATTTGTTTTGTTTTTCCTCTTAATATTATTTAGCTAAATCTAAACTGTTCACCAGAATTCTAATGAAATGTGAAGCCTCATCATTTAGGATTAGATTTTTTTCAAAGAATCAACACCATGTACTTTTGTTTCTAAAATATAGTCAACTCTAATAATCCAGAAGAAAATCATAATATCAGGCAATTTTGAGACACTTACTGAGAAAATATGTTTCCTGCCTCAAAGCTAGAATATGCTTTTCTTTTAATGGCACCTCTTGCCATAAGAAAAGACGGGGATAGCCATTAGACAGAACATCTTTTAAATCTAGTGATTCCTGGTGACATAAAATTTTGTGTAAGTAGCTGTGAGTTAAGCAGTTTTTCTATTTGAAAATGCAGGTTTAAAGCAGTAGCCCAGTGACCCAGCAAGCAACCCTGACATGAAGTCACCAGAGGTCAACACATATAGCCCTCTTTGCTTCATACTAGATGAACTCTTCATACTAGATGACCTTTGCAAATCTGGAAATTAAATTTTTTAAATTACAAGTATTTTTTTTAAAAAATCAAGTATTTTATGTTCTTCATCTAAACACTCCAAGTATTGTAGCATGGCTGCGTTTAGTTTAGAGTTAAATGGCAAGTTAGAAGGTGTCTTTTTTCACCACTATAAGGAGTAAAGCTAGGACCCTTGAGTTCCAGAGCCCCACATTAATGCTGTGAAGCCTCCACACTTTGTGATACCTCACCTTCCTAATATTGCACTTATTGAACTATGATGTTACAGTGTCCTAATGCCCGATGCAGGGCTCATGCAGTGTGTATTTACTGGGACTCAACGTATTTTATCTTTAAATTTTCCAGTATGACTTAAAGCAAAAGAAATTCATACAGTGGGGATAAACAATTTGAAGAGCTAAAAAGGGAACATGGAAAGGAAACCACAAAAGGCATTCCAGAAGAGCACAATTCCAGTTCATTGGGAGAAATACATCTTTATTTAAGTTGCTTCTTATTTGTTAGTCAACACTAATTTTAATATAATTAAGGTCTTTTATAGGAAAACTTAGTAATTACATTCACAAATAAAATAGGATTATAGTTACTAAATCAATCAAAATTTGTATCATTTGTTAAAAACTAATTTTAAAAGTTTTATAGGCAACTACCTGGGTTCTTAGAAGGCCGAGGTTAAAAAAGAAAAAAAAAAAAACAAAACAAAACACTGCTTTGCCTTAAAAGCTGGGAACATTATGATTTCAAAACATGTATTTGTACCACTCATTTGTAGGGTTCATTTAAGTGAATTTATTTCCTCTTCACGTGATTTGGGTTGGAAGAGGCTGTTTTAGTAGCTCATGTGTAGGATTGATGGAATTGGTGTTTTTAGTTGCTTAAGTAATCATCATTATGAAGTGTAAAATGCAAGTCTATTTATGGTAAAGTTTTACTTTTTTGAATGAATCAGTCACATCACCATTAAAATCAATCATTCCGAAATCAATGCTGTGTCTGCACAGATTATTCTTTCTTGTTACACCAATCACAATGCAGTTAGTTTTTATATTTGTGAACATCGATTGAAAAATCAAGGCAGAGATGTCTGAAATTATCAAGGTAAGAATTGTCTGAAAGGAAGATATGGCCAGAGAAAAAAATTACATTGCAAAGTAAGATAAAAGGCTGGTTGTGGTGGTGAACTCATGACATGCTTGATTTCTAAAGCTAATTCCAGGCCAGCCCAGGCTATACAATGAGACTCTGTCCAAAGTAACAAGTCATGGACAGAGATGATGGTGGGGAATGTAGAAGCATGCTGTAAGTTGCATTCCTGGACGCTGAACACTCTATGACTTGTGTCCAATGTTGAAGAGGACAGATTTCTACAGATTAACTCCATGGCTATAAAGTTCTGTGGCACCTCAGCCTGTCTGGCATGCATGAGAACCTTGATTTGATCCCTAGCACACACAAACATTAATGATTATAAAATCTTTTACAAGTTTGCAAAATATTCAAGTATTGAGAAAGAATAGAAATCCATCCATTATGCTATTTTCTAGAATCTGTTTCATCTCAAATGTGGGTATGAGCACCTAGAAGTTCAAAATTTAGGGAAGAGGGTCCTTTTTCCCCTCATCTGCCTCCTACATTCAGAACTCAGCAAGTGGCATAGTCTAGACATTTTTAGATAAAACAGATTCTGGAAAGAAGCAAAATGAATTGTTTTCAGTTCTCTTTCAAAAACCTGACTATTTTATAAACTTATAAAAGATTTTGTCGTTAGTTTTTTGTGCTAGGGATCAAATCAAAGCTCTCATACATGCTAGACAGGTGAAGGTGTCACAGAGTTACTTCTCCAGCTCTAGCTCAATCAATCAGATTGGTTGATTGATTAGTTGGCTTGGGTGTGGTCTCACAATATATGACAAACTGGCCTCAAACTCCTAATCGTCCTGTCCAACCCAGTTCTCGGATACAGTTAGATGCCATGATGCCTAATTTCAGGTTTATTTCTTTGAGGATTTTTTGTTTATGTGTGTATGTGCTTGTGTTCAAGTGCCCAGGAGATAAAAACACTGGATTACCTCGAAGCTGTAATTACCAGTGGTTGTGAATTGTTCCACGTGGGTGTGATCAAACCCAGTCCTCTGCAAGAACAGCAATGTTCTTAACTGTTGGGCCATCTTTCTCTTCAGTACTTAAATTTGATTTTTTAAACAAGTGCCTGCTTGTTTGTGAGTGAGTGTGTGTGTGTGTCTATAGAAAGTACAGGATGACCTCGGGTGTTCTCAGGAATGCTACCCACACTCCTGAGAAAGGGAATTAGTTCAACAAGTAGCTTAAACTAGCTGCTCCTCGGGTCCTAAAGACTGTTTCCCTTTTCAGGGCTGGGATTGCAAAATGGTTCCATCATGCTCAGACTTTTTACATAGTTTATGGGGCTCAAACTCAGGTCTACATGCTTTCTATAGTTTACCAACTAAACTATATCCTCAGTCCCTGAATTTTCTTATCAAGCATATGCTAATCAGATTAAACCATGATTTAATTTTTAGGTATCAAATGAGCAACTTAATGCTATTGACTATTTCAAAACATTCATTCTCAGTACTGAGAAAACTACATATAATGGGATCTAAAAGAAAAGGTATTTGGCTTGAAGTTTTTCCCAAACTGCACCTTTTTGTATCATTCCCTCTAGCTCCATAAAATTGTTAGCTCCTGGGTTGCCTTAGGGAATCTGCCCCTCCCCCCCTCCCATCATTCAAGAAGAAAACATGAGAGAATGGGGTGGGAGGGAGCAAGAGAGAATAGAGAAGTGGATATCCTGATAGAGGGAGCCACTGTGAGAAACCTGATATTAGGGAACACCCAAGAACCCACAGGATGAGCCCAGCTAGAACCCAAGCAATACTGAAGAAAGTGCCTAAACTGGCCTTTATTACCATATGAATGACCCCCTAATTGCCATTATAGAACCTTCATTCAAGCAGCTGATGGAGGCAGATGCAGAGATCCATAGCTAAACACCAGCTGAGCTACTGGTCCAGCTGAAGAGAGGGAGGAGAGACTGCATGAGCAGAGGGATCAGGATCATGGTGGGGGAGGGCCATGAGGTAGGCTGTCCTGTGCTGTTGGGAGCTAGCAGACTCTGAAATGACAGCTGATGAACCTTTATGGAACAGATCTACATCTAAATGTGGATGACAGTTGAAAGGTATGGGCAGTTTCTGGAGCCTCTTGTAATTGGACCAGAGTCTATCCTGAGTTCATGAACTGGCCTCTTGAAGCCCATGCTGTGTGGAAAACACCTGTCTCAGCCTTGATACTTAGGGGAGGGACTCGGTCCTACCTCAACTGAATAAGCCAGACCTAATTGACTCACCTTGGGATTCCTTGCCTTCTCTGGGGAGTGAAGGGGGGGGGGACATGGGACTGGGAGAAAGGACGGGAGAGGGAGTAGTAGTGGGTATGGGAAAAAATTTTTAAAAAGCTTTAGGGAATTTTATTCTCTCTATCTTGTATATTTACTCAGGCAAAAGGGGCCCTACCTTCTTGCTTTTAGTCTTCTCCAGGAAATGATCTAGATTTAAGCTGTGGGGCTTAGCAGTGTGTTTTAAGATCTTATCCTTGACTAACTATGAGATTTCTTAGTTGTATAGGTCAGGTAAAGCAATTTCCGGAAGTAGTCAGAAAAGCAATGCATTTGCTATTGGAGAGAAAAAGTGCTGGCTAGTGATGTTACTTTATGGAAGAGCCGTGCATATGTGCCTCACTTTTGTGGGCCATTACCAATCTGCCCTCAATCTGTCAAGATCTCAGAGCGCTTAGGTTGATGGTGATTTTGGCTTCTTAAAATGTATGTGAGGTTGGAGAAGTGAGTCAGAAGTTAGAAGTAATTACAGCCCTTCAGAGAACAAAGATTCTCAGCACCATGTCAGTGGCTCACAACTGTGAACATAAAGGAGCAGATCACCAGAGCCACGCTGGGGCAGGAAGATAAAGCTGTCTCCAAAAGGAGGGAGAGCAGCCCTGCCAAAGGAATTTTTTTTATAAGTCTTTATGGAGTTCCATAGGGTGATTTTAGCAAGGTATCATTAAAAGGAAAGGAAGGCAGGCAAAGGGGACTTTGATAAACAAATTTTATGAGGAGTACCTCTAGTGTGGTCAGGCTGTTCTGAGATAAGGGGTGAGCAGACTTCTGAGATATGCAAACATCCAGAGGAGTTGATTCCCACACAGGTCATCTGTCTTGCTTTCTTAGGTGGCTCCATCATGAGCTAGTCCCATAGCTTCAGGGGAATCTGACACTCTCGTCTGCTTCCCCTCAACATAGCATTCACTCATATAAATACTAATAAATAAGAACAAATCTTCAATACACAGAATGGATTGGCGGGGGTACCAGGTATTTGATGATGTGCTACTTGCCAGTGAGAAAAATATGTTTACCTTTAGTAGAACTGGAACCCATCTATCTTCTTCCTGTCATGGGGGTAACTTGGATGAGCACTGTTGATGCAGAAGATCTTGTCTAACTAGAGAATTTTGTGCAGACTGTGTGAAGAATTTTCCACCTTTAAGATTAGCTAAGAACAGAAACCAATGTGGTTTCAAGAAAGCATTGGAAAAAAATTCTGAGGCTGGAGAAATAGCTCAGAGGTTAAGATCACTGGTTGCTCTTCCAGAGGATCTGAGTTCAATTTCCAGCAACTACATAGTGGCTCACAACCCTCTATAATGGCATGCAGGCATACATGTAGGCAGAACACTGTATAAATAATAAATAAATAAATATTTTTAAAAATCTAAACATTAGCACCACTGGCTTAAATATTACTAAGTAGTTTTAATTTATTTTTGTTGTCTTTAGACACATTAGAAAGCTTTCTAAGCTAATTAGAATTCCCTTATAGGACTGGATTTGAAAGAAATGTTTTTTTCATTAAATATTTTTTCCTACCTCTTCACTCAAAGAAGAACACCCATTTTAATATGTTCCTTGAAGCCCATTGAGTGAATAATAACTAACATTTATTGAGCATTAACTCACTACATGTTCTGCATACCTGGCAGGCAATGTGACTTTCCTGTCATAGTCACCTGTACTGTTCTAGGTACAGCTTTAGAAGGAGATAGACAGGTATAGCTCAAAGTGCATCTATGAAACAAAAATGTCTTCTGTTTCAACCACACCTGTCCTTCCAACCCATTGTGCAGCTTTGGGTAGAACTTCTTAGGAGGAAGCATGTATGCATGGCTCTTCCACAAAGCAACACCAGTAGCCAGCCCTTCCTTCCTTCCTTCCTTCTTCTTTCCTTCTTTCCTTTTATTTTTCTTTCAATAGTAAATGCATTGAGAAATTACAGGTATAGAAACAAATAATTCACTTATTGTATAGCTGTTGAAATGATTCCTTAAAGAGCTTGTGGGAAAGAAAAAATAAAGCATGGTAAGTGCAAAAGCATGATTCTCCCACCCCACCCCCATCTGTCTGTCTGTCTGTCTGTCTGTCTGTCTCTCTCTCTCTCTCTCTCTCTCTCTCTCTCTCTCTGTATGTGTGTGTGTGTGCTCACATGTTCACTAGTGGAAGCCAGAGGTTAGGTGTCCTATCACTTTATCTTGGTTTTTTTGTAACTGGATCTCTCACAGAACCTGGAGATAGCTGGGTTTTTTAGACTGGCCAGCTAGCCCCAGGTACCAGCCTGTCTCTGTCCCACCCCACCCCCAGCACAGGTTCCTGGTTTTTAAGTGGATGCAAACTGAGTCTTTCTTATGCCCTTAACCTACCAGGCCAAGCCTAGCCTTGGGAAGGAGTTTGGAAACTCCTGAGACAACAGTCCGGATGTGTCTTCTTCTAACACTTGATGA